>QRFJ01001248.1:77327-170562 GCA_006176705.1 Cocos nucifera | reverse complement strand
AGTCACTAGGATATTATTTCCCATTTCAGAAGATCACAATATGATTGTGAGTCGACATGCTATCTTTATTGAAAAATAGTTTATTCAAGATAGCAGCATTGGAAAGCATATCAAGCTCAATGAGAAAGTCTCACAAGAGCAATGAGCTAAGGATCAAATGGAACCAAATTAGGTTGAGCCAATCCAATCATGCCTCCTCCACCTGTAAATCGAAAAAGTTTTCCATCCTCCTAAGAGGTACTTAGGTACTATTTCAGAGAAATTAGAGAAAATATTCCTCGTAGGTAATGGGGTTCATGGTGATAATCCCAAAACCTATAATAAGGCGATATCGGATATTGACTCCGAGAAATAGTTAGAGGCAATAAAGTCAAAAATTGACTCGATACACTCAAACCAAGTCTGAACCTTGGTAGATCCATCAGAAGGTATAGTACCTATTGAGTGTAAATGATCTACAAGAGAATATTGGTGCAGATGGGAATGTGGAGACATTCAAAGCTAGACTAGTGGCAAAAGGTTATAGTCAACACGAAGGCATTGGCTATCAGGACACCTTTGCACCAATAGCTATGCTAAAATTCATCCGCACATTGCTTGTTGTTGTAGCCTATTTCGATTATGAAATATGGATGTGAAAACGATATTCTTAAATAGATATCTTGAGGAAGATATTTATATGGAACAACCGCTAGGTTTCGCATCCAGTGATGATGATCAAAAGGTATGCAAGCTACAAAGGTCCATATATGGACTTAAACAAGCATCTCGGAGCTGAAATACTCGTTTTAATGATGTGATCAAATTATTTGGTTTCATCAAGAATGAGGAAGAGCCATGTGTCTTCAAAAAGGTCAGTGGGAGCGCTGTTGTCTTTCTCATATTGTACGTGGATGACATCCTCCTTATTGGGAATGATATTTCCATGTTGACCACAGTTAAAATATGGTTATCTAAAGAATTCTCCATGAAAGATCAAGGAGAAACATCCTTTATTCTAGAAATTAAGGTCTATAGAGATAGACCGAATAGGATGCTAGGACTTTCACAAAAGAGTACATAGAGGGAAGTGCTAAAGAGTTAGCATGAAAACTCTAAGAGGGGTTTGGTATCCTTTAGACATGGCATTCATCTTTCCAATAAAATGTGCTCTAGCACACCTGAGGAAATAGAACGCATGAGCAAGATCCCTTATGCTTCAGCAATAGGGAGTCTCATGTATGCCATGTTATGTATACGATCTGATATAGCCTCTGTTGTGAGGTGTCACGAGCAGGATATCAGTTGGAATCCAGGTGAAGAACACTGGACTTCTGTTGAAAACGTATCCTTAAGTACTTGAGAAGAACTAAGGATATGTTGCTGATCATGGTAAATGGGAACTCCAAGTCTAGGGATATACAGACTCAAATTTTGATGTCCGATGTAGATTATCGGAAAGTCGAGGGGGGCATCGTGGAAGTCTGTTTTGTTGTGTAATGGTGAGCTGTTAGTTGGAACGAGTTCCAAGCAGACAGTGATATAGATTCCATCATGGAAGAAGAATACATCGCTGCGTCAAAAGCTACAAAGGAGGCATTTTGGTATAAAAAATTTTCTACAAAGATCAGAGTGATGCCATCAGATGTCATTCCTTTGTACTATAATAATAATGCCACCATAGTTCTTGCTAAAGAGCCGAGATCTCACCAGAAATCCAAGCACATCGAGTGGCGATACCACCTCATCCACGATTACCTCGAAAAGGGTTACGTTGAGGTCAAGAGAGTCAACTCTGCAGATAATGCGGTGAACCCACTTACAAAGCTGTTGGGCCAATAGAAGATCGAAGCCCACCTTGAGAAGATGGAACTTAGATTTGTATCCAATTGGCTTTAGGTCAAGTGAAAGTTTATTAGATATGTGTGCCCTAGAAGCCAGAATTGGCTGACACTTATAATACACTTCTAAGGCCAAAATTATAATTTTAACTATAAATAATAAAATAGATTATTTTTTATCCAAAATGTGTATTTAGTGTCTGTAATACATCCTTGAGTTAATGGTAAGATAATTCATATTTCAAGAGTTGAAATTTAAGACAATAATTTTCATTTTTAACTCATTAAATGCTCCCGACCGTAGTGATCACATAAGGATGAGATTGATCTAAAAGGTTGGTGTACAATCACTTGCTTTATAGTAGATGAGTCTTGAGTCTTATTGGTCTGTAGAGACAACCAAATGAGAGTATAGTTACTCATTTAGAGAATGAGGGTTACTGAGCGTGACCATCGGAGTTAGTCTAAGAAAGTCTACCTTCTTTTCGTCGGATGACGACTTGAAGCTTGTAGTGGTGTGTTGGTTTCTTTGACCTAGAGTGCATCGACAGTTCATTCTTAAGGGGTGTTATAGTTTGACTACACCATGACTCAGTCTCCTAGCATTCAGAATCTGAGGTGTATGTTGGCTATAGCATGTTCATTATAGGAATTGATTGCACCAAGAGGAAATCTTCTCACCTTGGTAGATAAGGAGCGGCCCTGTCGAATGATCATGAGAATCAAGGTCCTTAAGCCCATGCCATAGTAGAGTGAAATAATTAGAAAGAGTTTCTATTAAGTTTTTCACATCGCACTTTTGAAGTGCGAATTGATTAAATCATATGATGAATTAGGGTTTTGACGAAGATCACCTTAATCCTAATTGATCGTGAGCTCAAGTAGAAAGAACTAATCACACAAGTAGCTGGCACCAGAGGGTCATTTTCAGTTTTTGATGGGTTTTTTGCCACCATATACTGCTAGTGTCATGGTGGATTTGGAGCAATTTAGAATGATTTAGATGTCGATCTATTCTAGCTATATGAAATCAGAAGAGTTCTAATCCATCGGAAAGATTTTTGATGATGACGATGATAGGATCATGACATATCCCATTATCATACCAGAACTAAAAACCTAACTGATTCACACAAACAAGGGTTTAGATTTGGATATCATCAATTGAACTAATTCCAATTCAATTGATTTGAATAAGACAAATAGTTCAAGAAAATCGTGCTAGCACACGATTGAGCCTAATGTTCTCCTTCTACTATCATTTAAAGTTTTATCTCACTGAGCCAAATGAGTTATGTCACTTAGCTACCTTACTGGTCTGACTAAAAGTTGTTCTAGATTTAGAAAAGGGTATGTCTTAATTTATGCTAGATAAATTTGAGACAACACTGCCATTTTTTCATCACCTACTAATTTTTTGTCCTTTGGACTTTTGGTCAAATATTGACCTTGTCACTTAGACAGTCTGCCCATGTATCATACACTTATTGTGAGAGCAGATAGGAGCTTGTCCCCTTGCTTTAGAATTTGAAAAGGACGGGGGCACACGCCTAAGGAGCATGCTCCCATGGATAGAGATGCTTGAGAGTCCCCATAACGGATGGTACTCCAGGTTGCTTTCTTTGGTTTCTACTTAGGTAGGCCCATTAATACTATGACTTTGATCAGCCTTAGCGCTGCCATCTAAGGCATGAATTAGAGGCGGGCTTCATCTAATTAGATCAGGTGATGTCATCTCACCAATTAGATTTAGATTGATTGCACGGAAGCAATGTGATGGCTTGGGTATTGAGTGCACTGCAATGGTGCAGCACAGGCGTCTATATAAGACCCCTATCTAGGGCCCACTTAAAGAGAGTTTCTCTCTTAGCCCATGCCCCCAAGGCTATTCCTCTCCCTCCTCCATACCATCTTCTAGTCTTTCTCTCTCCTCTTCATGCCCAAGGTAAGTTGGGCTCCAGTTTGGAGCGATCCAGATAAGAAAAAGCTGACGAGAAAGGAAGAAGGCACACCTGCTACAGAGATGATAACAGAATTCTCGAAAGGAGTTTTGAAGATCCTCTAAATCAAGATTCAAATCTAATTTTTTGAAGAAGGTGATAAAAGAAGAAGAAAATCTTCAAATCATATTTTGAGTGGATGATCGGTTAGAGGTCAAGGCGCTTGCATGGCTAGATTCAGAATGTTAGGCAATCAGCAGATCATCAAAGGAATAATCTGTAGTTACCCAACATCAAGCCGTATAAATTTTTATTATTTTATTTTATTTATTTTATTTATTTAATCTATTTAAATTAGATTTGAAATATTTTAGATCTAATCTGGGTACATAAGAAAAATTTTGAAATATCTCTCTTGATCCGATCAGACTGAACGAACCTTGATTCCGAAAAAATTAGAATTTTCTCCTCATAAGTAAGGATTACTACTTTCCGAGCTCAATGTGAACTTCCTCAGCCATACTTCTTTCTTCATGACATTTTATGCTGCAATGTACTCTACCTCACAGTATAGAGTCTTACCAACAGGTATTGCTGTTTGAAAACTTCTTCCAGCATATGACTCTACCATTTTAGGATGAAGATAAGAACCGACACGCTTTACTGTCATCATGATCAAATTGAAAGCTTGAATTGGTAAACCCTACTGTTTTAAGTCTGACTTACATAGATCAAACCACTGATCCTTAGTAATTTCTCAAATACTTAAGAATGATTTCACTACCTTCTAGTGATTCTTTCCTAGATCAGATGGTATTAGCTCACCTACCCTAGTTGAGTATGCCACAATCTGAATCTCTATACAGTGTCATGCAACATGATAGATCCCACTATCAAAGGCATATTAGGATTCTATTTCATACGCTCTCTCTCTTTAGGAGTTGTTTGGACAATCTCTTAGAGAGAGAAAATTCTTACCAATCGAAAGATAGTCCATTTTTGGAATTCTCCATGCTAAACCTCTTCAGTATGGATTTCTATGTATGTGGACTGCGATAACCAAGCATCCTCTTTAGATCTATTCCTATAGACCTTCATCCTTAGGATGTAGGATGCTCACCAAAATCCTCATGGAGAACTGAGATGATCACCATGTACTTTTAATTACTTGCAGTGCAGGGATATCATTCCTTGATTTAAGAGAATATCATCTTACGTACAAATAAGAAATATCCACTTATCGAAACCATTTGCCTACTTAATGTAGGGCTCTTCCCCATTCTAATGAAGCCACATATTTGATTACTTTATCAAAATACATATTTCAACTTCAAAGGTGCTTTGCGTTCAATCCAAATGGCATCTCTGAAGCTTGCCACACCTTGGACTCATCTATGAATGTGAATCCTTAGGTTTGTATCATATACACCTTTCGGTCAGCTCTCCATTCAGAAAAAATTATCTTCTTCACCTTTCATTTTGCAAATCTTATAGCCCAGATGGATAGCTATCGCAAGTATTATTCGAAATGAATCTGAGCATTACCATAGAAAAGAATATTCTCATCATAGTTAATACTATAACGTTTGGCAATACCCCATTGACAACCAAATGGGCTTTATAGGTCTCCAATCTTTCCATTTGCGCTACTCTCCTCTTGAAGAATCCACTTACACCCATCATTTAACCCTTTTGGGATGGATCACCCAATTCCACACATCGTTTGATCTTTCATGGACTCCATCTCGGATTGCAGTGGTCTCAAGCCATTTCTCGAAATCAAATCTCTACTTACATCTATATAGGTGATCGGATCCTCATCATTCTCATCAAGTTCAATAGGATCACCATCCTGGATCAAGAAACCATAGATTCTATTTGGCTGATGCGGTACCTATCAGATCGTCTTAATGGTGCAGGTACACTAGGCTCCGAATTAGGATCTAATCAAATCTGGTTTAGGTTTGACTACTAGTGTCGCTTTTTTATCTATTGAACTTTCTCAGTTTAACTTTAGAGCGCAACAGTTTTCTTCAATCAAGAAATTTTTTTTTTAAAAAGATTGTCCTATTATTGAGAACACCTTTTGTTCTTCAGCATGTAGAAATAATAATCTCTTAGTTTCTTGATGGTATCTTATAAATACACACTTATCAAACCTGGGGTCCAAGTTTAACTGTTATGCAACATTGACACAGGTTGGACAACCCCAAAATTCGAGGGTAGGTAGAGGTATAGGCCTACATACTAGTCCATATCTCATATGGAGTCCTTACAATAGATTTACTTGGTATATTATTCAATATAAAATATGTTAGTCTAAGAGTATAACCCGAAAATTGAAATAGTAGACTAGCAAATCCCATCAGTGGATCGAACCATATCCAAAACAGGGTTTCGATTTCTTCTTTCTATGTGCCATTATGTTGGGTGTCCCTAGAGGAGATCCACTATGAGAGAATTTCATTCTCCTCTAGATATATCAAGAACTCACTGGATAAGGTATTTCACCTCTCGCCATTTGGATACCTTTTTTCCCAATTTAATTTTTCTACTTTTTTTGGAATCGTTTTGAATATTTCAAATGAATCTGACTTATATTTTCATCAGATAGACATATCCATATATGGATTAGGTCATCTATAAAAGTTAACGAAAGTAGAAATATGAAAGAAATACTGCCCTCAAGCTAATCGAAATTATATTTTGATTGGACTATTCTTTATCTTTCAAACCTCTATAATAATTATTTTTAAATAAATAAGATATTTATTTTCATTCATATGCTGCATCTTAATTATCTTATTTTAAGATATATGATGACTGCATAAATTAGGGGATATGGCTTAGGTATTATGCATGAGATCATACCTGTGAGATCTAAAATCTTAAAATCCTAATTTAAAATATTCCTAGTTGATGAACAATAAGTTGTGGGGATCAATGTTTCTAGGAAAGACTAGACGATCCTATGTATGCTTGATTTAAAGTAATGATTGATCTCACTATCACTTGTATATGATACTAATATAAGGATGTGGATGCTCATTAGAGAATGAGTCACGAATTGATTCCAACTTTGAGAACATTAATGGAGTCTTATCTAAATGTCAAAGATGGTTCTCATAATGGAAGTTGTGCATATAATCTTTGATCTGCAGACTATCATAAAATCTTGTTGCATGAATCCATATTTTGATTCATACTCATTCATGACTTTGTCATACGAGGGTACTAGATATGGTGGATTGTATATGAGGTATAGTAGGTCAATAAAAAAGGAATCGATTCACTCCAGTAAGAGAAGATCGCATCCTACTGCTTCATCGTTTATGATGATTTAGAAAACTCTGATCAAAAGCATGATTGAAATTAGAAATAGTTTCTAAATATCTTCATTAATCGAATCATCACATATGATTGAAAGAAAAATAAAATATGAAATAGATTTGACATGTTTTCCATATCCATAGTTCAACTCGGGATGTAGAGATTGAAGGATCCTGTTGCACGGGATGAACTTTCCACTAAAAAAATATTTTTGATTTTTCCATTCAAAATTTCATATCTTTCAGGTAAATATGATCTTTGCCTGAACATTAATCTTATCTTTATGGATTTTGATCAAAAATTAAGAGTTAATTTGATTGATGTAATTAGAAAGATTCTAATTGATCAAATCGCCCACAACCACTATCGTAGCCTAAAAAAATTACTTACTATAGAATATGGTAGCTGTTAGCTAACCGCTACCACTAAACAGCCATCACCATAAGGTCTATGGCAGTAGTGCTTGTAGTAGTAATGAAAACCACTGTCATAGACGTCTATTCCAACATTTTTCAAACCGCTGTTATTAGGCTAATCTATGGCAGCAGTATTAGAACTGAATGTCATTAGACTGTCTATGAAAGCGATTACGTTTAACTGACTGCCATAGGTCTAATGTAGCCAGTTGATACATTTTACCTTATGGCAACCGCTGCCATAGACTTATCTATAAAAATAGTTACGTAACTACTGCCATTAGGTCTAATGTAGTTGGTTGACACATTGCTATGGCAGCGCGGTTGACACGTCTACAGCAGCGGTTGTAAAAACCACTACCGTAGCTTCTGAATAATTTTAAAAAAAATTATATTTTTTTAATTTTTATATATTTTACCTGAACAAATGCAGAGATATATAAAATATAAAAATATTATGAATATAAAATTATTTCTAAAATGGCTTAAAATTTATTATCAAATAAAATTTATGTATAATATTTTTTTAAAAAAAAATTATCAAAATTCTCATAAATCTTACATCGTGTCATCCCCGGGAGATGGAGCACGAGTTGGAGCTGGAGCTGGAGCCGCGAAGTCAGAGTCAGAGCTGGAGAGCTGGGAGCTGAAATGCAGTGCCAACATAGCCCTCAAAAGCCTATGAAGGCACCTCCAAAATTGCATGCTGAGCGCGACACCATGTCTCTCATGAGGCCCTCTAGATGAGATGCGCGCTTCCTTAGCTCGATCTACCCGCATCACAGTATCATCTGTCCGTGCCAACGCTGCCTCAAGCTCTTTCCGACTGACGACACCGAAAGTCTGTGAAGAGATGCTTGCCTCTGGACTAATAGACTGGTCAGCATATGTCTGGCTAAATGCGCGATCCTCTCAAAGTGCTTAGGCCCCAGACTTGAGACAGAATGGTCATAGGGTCAGAGGTATCGCAGCCCTAGCTTGCGGAGCGCATCTAATTGATCCTATAATTATAAATGCAAACAAAATTTTATAATAAATGCTATAATACTAAATCATATTTACTAATATATTTACATAACTTTACAAAAATTCTTTTCAAAATCGTGGGCATTATCGGCCTACCCTTCTTGTCCGATGCGCTGGATCGAAAGATCATCGCTATGGCGAGCATCCTCCATCTTTCATCAGCTATAAACCATGATCAGTTTTATCAAAAATATGAAAAAAATTATTAATTTAATTATCTAGCCAAGATTTTAGAATTCATACCTCTCTATGCACATGGATAGTCATAGACTCACGGTCGAGAGTGTCATATACTCCTATAGCTGACGGTTCTCTCAATTTTTGATTGGAAGGTAGCCTAAACAAGTATTCAAATAAATTAATAAATATTTAAAAAAATATTTAAATTATAATTTTTAAAGTATAATTAAAAAATTTTAAAATTAGTAATTTATTATCTCAAACTCCTAGGCCCCCAATGTTAACCATCCTCTCCCACTGACTCGGAAGGACAGTCCTGTATCCAAGCGAAAGCTCCTCGTGAAGTGTTCATCGGTTGCTCGAGTCATTCTCTATGGATCTTGACCTTGTAGCCCCGGTACCAACTTCCCGATCTTCTTCAGTCGCGGCATCTCAAGGCCCTCTTCATGATTAGGAAGTTCATATCTTTACACAAAGTTATCAAAAAGTCAGTTACAAAATGTATTCTAATCAAACATAGTATAAACATATTTAAAATGCATAAAATATAATTAAGATGCACTTACCTATATTCTCCTCTTACACTGGTCCGACAGTATCGATCCATCAATCGCTAGTCTCTGGCGCTTTACTAGAATAATGTTTGACCGCCTCACAAGCACTCCAAAAATGGAATGCATCTCTCGCGCGGTCTCCCCTTACTGGCCTTTCCCTCTTAGATTCATACTTACCATCACCTAAATGCTAGTGCGTTCCACACATATGCCATATGTATGAGACACGAAATATCCTACTGGATGGATGCCACCTATAATGAAAATACGTTATGCAAATATATAAGTATACAAATACTATGTATAAAAAATAAATAAAATAATATTAATAAAGATATACACTCAGATGTCGGTGGAAGTAGGCATGTGTCGCGAGATATGGGTGACATAGAGGCTCAAGATGTCGATGGAGTACTAATAATATCGGTGGAGTAGATGCCAAAATGGTGGGAGGTCCCTAAGTAAGCCATTGTGAAGGTGGTTGGAGTATGGCTCTGACTACTCCTCAAATGCTTGAACTTCCGTGTACCCATCAAGAGGCAGGGGTGAAAGCCTAGGATGGCGTTTTCCTTGGTACCATCGTGACCTACAACGTTGAAGAACATTAATCAATATAACATGTTGATAATAATCAAAGATATTGCCTAGGTACCATCTATACAATTTATATATTAAATTATACATATTTCAAAGATTATATACACTAATCAATTACTGCGGTCGTACTCGCTATTGCAATGCCAATAAATAAAAGCAACAAGAATAAGGGTTCTCTTAGCGGTCAGGTATGGCCCATGCATGGCCTACCGGACACCGACACGGCCCAAGGCACGAACTACCGACATGGTACAGTATGGCATAGCACGGCATGGCCTGGCATGACATGGCCGGGTACGGCCTACGACACAGCATGGCACAGCCTACCAATATGCGTATGGCCTAAGGCATACCGGTCTATCGATATGGCATGGCCCACAGGCATGGTACAGCACGATTTATCGCATATAGGCTCAGATGTGGAGCTCCGCGTAGGTCATTCGAGCAGGCAGGGGTTGCAACCTCTGGAGCCAACAAATTTTTAACATTTTGAGCAATACTATTAGCAACACATCAATAAATAGAACTCTAATATTTATACCAGAATATTGAAGTCATCGTCTAGTGGCATCTACAATATGGACATCACCATCGCTCCGACAAATGTGTTCTGGGACCTCGATAGTACCAGTAAGTTATCCTAGAGGAGCACTTTGCATGCATGGTTCCAAACATCATTCATCAACTCGGTATCATTCAAAATATATCTAGGCACCATCTTTACAACAACACGCCATTGAGGCTCCAAGGGATCACTAACATAGAAGACTGGCACTTAGCTTGGAAGGTAAGTATATTGGTTCTTCAATTACGGAGATTGGGCATACATCGTTAATGAGGAGTAAAATCAGACTCATCAATTTTCATCCCAGACTGTGACAAGTTATCAAACCAATCACACTTTCATCAATGCAAGTCCTCCCTTTTAGAATAATAGTCTAAGATGACTATCTTCTCCACCATTACCATTAATAGTTCAAATTCCTCTGTAGGAGGCTGTGAATCTCTTCGAAGCTAGTATGAACATCCAGTGGTGGTGCTCAACATGATGCCACTATTTTATGTTGCCAATGTTATAACCTGCTGTGAATATAAAACTTGTATAGCCATCAATGAAGGCCAGACCCCCTCCCTCCCCTCTCCCTCTCTCGATCTTCCATCGTCGGGCAATGGTGGCAAGGCCGAACCCCTCCCTCCCTCTCTCACTCTCTCTGATCTCCCTCATCTACGAGATCGAATCCCCTCCCTTTCTCTCTCTGTCTCATCGATCTCCCTCGCTGACAAACAACGGCGAGGCCAGACCCCCCTCGCTCCTCTCTCCCTGCTTCCTTTTTTAGTTTCGGATCCCAAAATCGGATTCCGGATACCGAAGATCCATTTAGGGTTCCGAGTCTGCTACTTCAAGTATATCCATCGATATTCGGAATTTGCGATTCGATATCAGTAATTAAAATCCAGATGTAGATCTAAATATTGCAGATTCGATTCCAAACTAGATCCATTGAATTAGGTCTAGTCCAGTTGATTAATAAATTAATACTATAAAATTAAAATAAAAAAGTATTACCTATGACTATAGAGAAGAGGTCACAATGGAAAGCTCCGAGGGCCACCGATGACGGTGCTGGAGGAAACAACGACACTAGAGGTAACCTATGAAATAAATAAGCAAGATAGTGAGATTAGAGAGAGAATGATGGAGACAAAGTGAAAGAGCAAAGAGAGGAGACGAGAAGGAGGGGCCCTAGAGGGTGCCATGATGGGGAGGCTTAGGGATGAGAGGTAGGAGGTGGGGTGGCTGGATGGCGAGGGTAGAGGTGGTTGCGATCGGGATGGGGAGGGCAAGGGCGTGGCGGTCGAGGATGGGAAGGTTGGGCGGCCCACGGCTGGGATGGTAGGGGGGGGCGGGCGGCGACGGTCGGGATGGAGGCAGGGTGCGGCGGATCGGGATGAGGCGCAAGGGGTGGGTGGCGGGGTGATGGCGGACAGAGGATGGGAGGGCAGGCGGCTGGTGGCAGCCGGGCGATGGGATGGGCAGGGGCGGCGTGTCAAGGGATGGGGATGGCAAAGGGCGGAAGACGGTCGGGGATGGGGAGGGCAGGCGGACGGCGCGATTGGGGATGGCGAGGGCGGTGCGCCAGGGATTGGGGAGGCGGGGGTGCGGCAGTTCGTGGGCCAGGATGGGGAGGGTAGGGGTTGCGGGCGACCGCGGATCAAGGGATGGGTGGAGTCTCACCGATGATGGAGAGAAGCTGGAGAGAGAGAGCACGCACGCAGAGGAAAGAAAAAAAATTATTAGATTTAACCTAACCTACGGATAGTAATTTTTCAAACCACTACCGTAGATCTATAGTAGGGTTATGGTAAAACTACTGCAATAGATTTACGACAATGGTTTTATAACCGCTGCCATAAATTTATAGTAGTTGGTTTTTAGTATCCGCTGTCACCAGATTGGAAAATAATTTTTTTTTCTTTAAAAATATTATATAATTTTAAAATTTAAATGCTCATCTTCATCATTTATTATCTAAATAATTATCATTTAGAGTATCATCACAAAAGACCACCTCAATCCGATGGCCCTAGTTTCACGATCAGAAAAAATTTGATTTCGACGATCATGAATGATGATGCGATGACTGATAGATGAAGATCTTTCAATCGATTCAAAAAATACAATGATATCTCGATGATATTTGTAGCATACCATCAAATTTTACTCAAATCAAATATTATTATCCATGGTTAATTTAAGTATGGAATGATTTCAACTATTTAATTTAGAAACAATGCAATCAAAGACTAAACAGCGTTCGATTATGAGATAATTTTTTAGTTAAAATAATTTTTACTATAATTTTAATTATTTTTATATTGATGATATTAGTAAAATTTAAATCATTTCATATGAAACATTCATGTTAAACAGATATTGCAAAAGCACGAGCATTATATAATAACCAAAATGAGAGATATGCGTTATCAGCGACATATAGTTTTAGATCGTTCCTAGTCTCACAAGTTAATTTATTGATCAACCATCATAAAAAATAATTAAAGTAGTAGCCAAGATCATTTATAAAAAAATATAATCATAATCGGAACACCGTTTGGTCCTTTGATCACTCGATTTATCATTTAAGGTCGAAATTAATCTATACCAAATTGATCAGATAACGTTATCCGATTAAAGTAAAACTTTGATAGTATGCTACAAACATAACTGGAGATCATCATTGTAGAATTTTTAGACCTATCGAAGTCTCCATCTATCCAAATCAATCGCATCATCATTCTGATCATCGAAATTAATTTTTTTAATTGATTGAAACTAGGGACCATTAGATCGAGGTTTATCTTTGTAACGATACTCTAATGATAATTATTTAGATAATAATTATAAAAATAAATATTAATTTTAAAATTATGTATTTATTTAGAAAAAAAAAATATATTACAGCGTTACAAAAAATCACTATCATAGAATTGACGTATAGCAGTGGGTTAAAAGAAACCATGCTATAGGGTCCGAACATAGGACAATGGTTAACAAGGAAAATGCTACCATAGGTCGTGAACATATGCAGCGGTTATAAAAAACCACTGCCATAGGTCAGACAATGCGGTAGCAGTTTGGTTGTAACCGCTGCTATAGATCGGACTTTCTATAGCAGTTGGTTTCTATGAAACTACTACTGTAGACTCTATTACAGTGATTTTCGAAAATCAGCTGCCATAGATATGCGCTGCCGTAGGCTCTTTGTAGTAGATCGGAGTTAGCAAGTTTTGACCTAAATCGATTTGATTAAGTTCTAATCAATTAGGTCAAATTGACAATTCGCGTATCCACTACTGGCTAGATGGTAGGACAATCCAGATGAGGTCAACATAAAGAAAATTGATCAAGGATCTAATCTGGCACTAGTCATATTTGTAGGTCGAATATGCTAACACCATTATTGAAACCCTAGCACTTAGCTTCGAATCAGATCAATTTTGGCTAATCAAAATCAATTTGGTGTCAAGTTGAATTTGGCTAGTTGATGGGTTGACCCTTGGTTTGCTGACCCAAGAGATTGGGTATCATAAATAAGAAACCCAGTGCCAGAGACTCTCTTTCCTTTGGCATGTGGAATTTGGACCATGCGCTAGGGACATTGTGTAGAGCGCATGGATATGTTTTTGATGCCAAAGTCTTCCTTAGTTTTTCATTGTAAATTTTGTTACGTGTGGATTTCAGATGAAGCAGAGCACAAAAGAGGTCTTCTACTAGTTTCATTTCTCTACTCGAGCTTGGCTTATCAAGTTTTGTTGGATAACCAAATAGTCTTTGCCGCCCCCTTGTTGTAGGCGCCCCTTGGACCAAGTCAAATGCCTTAGAGCTTTGACTTTTTCCACGCCATCTTATCTCCATTGCCCCATCTGAAATGGTGCATATAATGATGCGACCTTTGATGGTCTTGTGATTCAGATCAAACCCTTCTACGGTGGCACCAAGCAGAATTAAAACTACGTGACTTCAGAAAAACAATGGATAATTATTTTTTGGAAGGAGTCTTCTACATGAAGCAACTCTTGACTTAATCTTTTTCCTTGCTTCCACGTGGACGTTATTTTTAGATGATGTGGAGATGCTTGAGTGGGCCATGAGATCAAGCGATAGAAAAAAGGCATGAGAATTTGGTGGAAGCACCTCTACATACTTTATAACTCTCTCTCGGGGTGGTAGGGGTCGCCTCTGTCGCACGGCCGAGCTCCGCCCGCGGGCGCCCTGCGGACGTTCCGCGCCGCTCCTCCGCAACGCGCCGGCCCTGCGCCGAGCTTCCCAGCCCTCTGTCGGACCATGCGTGGGCCGGTCTGCCACGCCCGGGCGTGCGCAGCGGTGGGTTGGCCAGGGATTCGGGTCCCCTCCGCGCAAGTCCCGAGCGCCATGCCCACGGGACGCGCATCCCGTCCCCCGCCCTTTTGCAATGCCGCTCGGTCCTTTGGAACCCCCGGGGTTGGGATTGCCGGGACGCCCCGTCGGGGTGTTGGGGGGCCCCACTGCCGCGCGCGGGCGGTCCGACAGGGGATTCGGGACCCCGCTGCACAGGTCCCGATCGCCATGCCCACGGGACGCGCATCCCGGCACCGGCCCGTTTGCAATGCCGCTCGGTCCTTTGGAACCCCCGGGGTGGGACTTGCCGGGGTGCCCCGTCGGGGTGGTAGGGGTCGCCTCTGTCGCACGGCCGAGTTCCTCCCGCGGGCGCCCTGCGGACGTTCTGCGCCGCGCCTCCGCAACGCGCCGGCCCTGCGCCGAGCTTCCCTGCCCTCTGTCGGACCATGCGTGCGCCGGTCTGCCGCGCCCGGGCGTGCGCAGCTGCGGGGCGGCCAGGGATTCGGGTCCCCTCCGTGCAAGTCCCGAGCGCCATGCCCACGGGGCGCGGATCCCGTCCAACGCCCATTTGCAATGCCGCTCGGTCCTTCGGAACCCCCGGGGTGGGGCTTGCCCGGATGCCCCTCCGGGGTGGTAGGGCGCGCCTCTGACGCACGGCCCGGGCCCGCCCTCGGGCGCGCTGCCGACGTTCTGCTCCCCTTCCTTCCCACCGCGGCGTCCGTGCTTGGCGCTTCCGTGCCCCCTGCCGGCCCGTGCGTGCCCCATCTTCCCTGCCCGCGGACCGCCCGCCCGTGCGCAGCGGCAGGGCGGCCCGGGACTCGTGTCCCCGCTGCGCAATCCCCGTGCGCGGTGCCCACGGGATGCGCATCCCGTCCCCCGCCCGTTTGCAATGCCGCTCGGTCCTTCGGAACCCCCGGGGTGGCTATCCGGGATGCCCCGTGGGGATGGTAGGTTGCCGCCGCCGTGCGTCCCAGGCACGGCGCGGGCCCCCCGTGACGAGCAGAGCAGGGTCTATATAAACCCTATCTACGCCCAACTTAAAGAGAGTTCTCTCTTAGCCCATGCCCCAAGGCTATTCCTCTCCCTCCTCCATACCATCTTCTAGTCTTCTCTCTCCTCTTCATGCCCAAGGTAAGTTGGGCTCCAGTTTGGAGCGATCCAGATAAGAAAAAGCTGACGAGAAAGGAAGAAGGCAGCACTGCTACAGAGATGATAACAGATCTTCGAAAGGAGTTTTGAAGATCCTCTAAATCAGATTCAAATCTAATTTTTGAAGAGGTGATAAAGAAGAAGAAAATCTTCAAATCTATTTTGAGTGGATATCGGTAGAGGTCAGGCGCTTGCATGGCTAGATTCAGAATGTTAGGCAATCAGCAGGATCATCAAAGAATAATCTGATTACCCAACATCAAGGTATAAATTTTATTTTATTTTATTTTATTTTATTTTTATTTATTTAATCTATAAAATTAGATTTGAAATATTTTAGATCTAATCTGGATACATAAGAAAAATTTTTGAAATATCTCTCTTGATCCGATCAGATCTGAACGAACCTGATCCGAAAAATTAGAATTTCTCCTTCATAAGGAAGGATACTACTCCGAGCTCAATGATGAACTTCCTCAGCCATACTTCTTTCTTCATGACATTTGATGCTGCAATGTACTCTACCTCACATATAGAGTCTACCACAGTATGCTGTTTGAAACTCTTCCAGCATATGACTCTACCATTTAGGATGAAGATATAACCCGACACGCTTTTACTGTCATCATGATCAAATTGAAAGCTTGAATTGGTAAACCCTACTAGTTTTAAGTCTGACTTACCATAGATCAACCACTGATCCTTAGTATTTCTCAAATACTTAAGAATGATTTTCACTACCTTCTAGTGATTCTTTCCTAGATCAGATTGGTATTAGCTCACTACTCCTAGTGAGTATGCCACATCTGATCTTATACATGTCATGGCATACATGATAGATCCCACTATCAAAGCATATAGGATTCTATTCATACGCTCTCTCTCTTTAGGAGTTGTTGGACAATCCTTCTTAGAGAGAGAAATTTCTTAGCCAATCGAAAGATAGTCCATTTTGGAATTCTCCATGCTAAACCTCTTCAGTATGGTTTCTATGTATGTGGACTGCGATAACCCAAGCATCCTCTTAGATCTATTCCTATAGACCTTCATCCTTAGGATGTAGGATGCTTCACCCAAATCCTTCATGGAGAACTGAGATGACAACCATACTTTTATTACTTGCAGTGCAGGGATATCATTCCTGATTAAGAGAATATCATCTACGTACAAAATAAGAAATATCACTATCGAACCATTTGCCTACTTGTAAATGTAGGGCTCTTCCCCATTCTTAATGAAGCCACATATTTTGATTACTTTATCAAAATACATATTTCAACTTCAAGGTGCTTGCTTCAATCCATAAATGGATCTCTGAAGCTTGCACACCTTGGACTCATCTATGAATGTGAATCCCTTAGGTTGTATCATATACACCTCTTCGGTCAGCTCTCCATTCAGAAAAATTATCTTCACCTTCATTTGCCAAATCTTATAGCCCAGATGGATAGCTATCGCAAGTATTATTCGAATGAATCTGAGCATTACCATAGAAAAGAATATCTCATCATAGTTAATACTATAACGTTGGCAATACCCCATGACAACCAAATGGGCTTTATAGGTCTCCATCTTTCCATTTGCGCTCCTCTTCCTCTTGAAGATCCACTTACACCCAATGCATTTAACCCTTTTGGATGGATCACCCAATGTCCACACATCGTTGATCTTCATGGACTCCATCTCGGATTTCATGGTCTCAAGCCATTTCTCGAAATCAAGTCTCTACATTACATCTATATAGGTGATCGGATCCTCATCATTCTCATCAAGTTCAATAGGATCACCATCCTGGATCAAGAAACCATAGTATCTATTTGGCTGATGCGGTACTCTATCAGATCGTCTTAATGGTGCAGGTACACTAGGCTCCGAATTAGATCTAATCAAATCTGGTTTAGGTTTGACTACTAGTGTCGGCTTTTTTATCTATTGAACTTTCTCAAGTTTAACTTTAGAGGCAACAGTTTCTTCATCAAGAAATTTTTTTTTTAAAAAGATTGTCCTATTATTGATGAACACCTTTTGTTCTTCAGCATGGTAGAAATAATAATCTCTAGTTTTCTTATGGTATCTTATAAATACACACTTATCAAACTGGGGTCCAAGTTTAACTGTATGCAAACATTTGACACAGGTTGGACAACCCCAAATTCGAAGGTGAGAGAGTATAGGCCTACATCTAGTCCATATCTCATATGGAGTCCTTACAATAGATTTACTTGGTATATTATTCAATATAAAATATGTAGTCTCAAGAGTATAACCCGAAAATGAAATATGTAGACTAGCAAATCCCATCATGGATCGAACCATATCCAACAGGGTTCGATTTCTTCTTTCTGATGTGCCATTATGTTGTGGTGTCCCTAGAGGAGTCCACTATGAGAGAATTTCATTCTCCTCTAGATATATCAAGAACTCACTGGATAGGTATTCACCTCCTCGATTTGATACCTTTTTCAATTTATTTTTCTACTTTATTTTGGAATCGTTTGAATATTTCAAATGAATCTGACTTATATTTCATCAGATAGACATATCCATATATGGATAGGTCATCTATAAAAGTAACGAAGTAGAAATATGAAAGAAATATGCCCTCAAGCTAATCGAAATTTATATTTTGATGGACTATTCTTTTATCTTTCAAACTCATATAATAATATTTTTAAATAAATAAAGATATTTATTTCATCATATGCTGCATCTTAATTATTTATTTAAGATTATGATGAACTGCATAAATTAGGGATATGGCTTTAGGATTATGATGAGATCATACCTGTGAGATCTAAAATCTTAAAATCCTAATTTAAAATATTCCTAGTTGATGGAACAATAAGTTGGGGATCAATGTTTCTAGAAAGACTAGCACATCCTATGTATGCTTGATTAAAGTATGATTGATCTCACTATCACTTGTATATGATACTAATATAAGGATGTGGATGCTCATTAGAGAATGAGTTCACTGAATTGATCCAACTTGAGAACATCTAATGGAGTCTTATCTAAATGTCAATAGATGGTTCTCATAATGGAAGTTGTGCATATAATCCTTTGATCTGAGACTATCATAAAATCTTGTATGCATGAATCCATATTTTGATTCATACTCATTCATGACTTTGTCATATACGGGGTTATCTAGATATGGTGGATTGTATATGGAGGTTATGAGTAGGTCAATAAGGAATCGATCACTCCTAGTAAGAGAAGATCGCATCCTACTTGCTTCAATCGAATGATGATTTAGAAAGACTCTGATCAAAGCATGATGAAAATTAGAAATAGTTTCTAATATTTCATTAATCGAATCATCATCATATGATTGAAAGAAAAATAAATATGAAAATAGATTTGACATGTTTCCATATCCATAGTCATACTCGGGATGTAGGATGATTGAAGGATCCTGTTGCACGGTAACTTTCCACTAAAAAATATTTTTGATTTTTCCATCAAAATTTCATATCTTTCAGGTAAATATGATACTTTGCTAGACATTAATCTTATCTTATGGATTTGATCAAATTAAAGAGTTTAATTTGATTGTTAATTAGAAAGTATTCTAATTGATCAAATCGCACAACCACTATCGTAGCCTAAAAAAATACTACTATAGAATATGGTAGCTGTTAGCTAACCGCTACCACTACAGCCATCACCATAGGTCTATGGCAGTAGTTGTTGTAGTAGTAATGAAAACCACTGTCATAGACGCCTATTCCAACATTTTCAAACCGCTGTTATAGGCTTATCTATGGCAGCAGTTATAGAACTGATGTCATAGACTTGTCTATGAAAGCGATTACGTAACTGCTGCCATAGGTCTAATGTAGCAGTTGATACATTACCTATGGCAACCGCTGCCATAGACTTATCTATAAAAATAGTTACGTAACTACTGCCATAGGTCTAATGTAGTGGTTGACACATTGCCTATGGCAGCGGTTGACACGTCTACAGCAGCGGTTGTAAAACCACTACCGTAGCTTCTGAATAATTAAAAAATATAATTTTTTTAATTTTTTATATATTTTACCTGACAAATGCAGAGATATATAATATAAAAAATATTATGAATATAAAATATTTCTAAAATGCTAAAATTTTATTATCAAATAAAATTTATTATAATATTTTTTTTAAAAAAAAATATATCAAAAATCTCATAAATCTACATCGTCGTCATCCCCGGGAGATGGAGCACGAGTTGGAGCTGGAGCTGGAGCCGGAGTCAGAGTCAGAGCTGGAGGAGCTGGAGCTGAAATGCGTGCCAACATATCCTCAAAGCCTATGAAGGCACCTCCAAAATGCATGCTGAGCGTCGACACCATGTCTCTCATGATGCCCTCTAGATGAGATGCGCGCTCCTTAGCTCGATCTACCCGCATCACAGTATGATCTGTCCGTGCCAACGCTGCCTCAAGCTCTTTCCGACTGACGACACCGAAAGTCTGTGAAGAGATGCTTGCCTCTGACTAATAGCTGGTCAGCATATGTCTGGGCCTACATCGGATCCTCTCAAAGTGCTTAGGCCCCAAGACTTGAGACAGATGGTCATGAGGGTCAGAGGTATCCGAGCCCTAGCTTGCGAGCGCATCTAATTGATCCTATAATTATAAATGCAAACAAAATTTTATAAGAAATGCTATAATACTAATCATATATACTAATATATTTAATACTTACAAAAATTCTTTCAATCGTGGCATTCATCGGCCTACCCTTCTTGTCCGTATGGCTGGATCGAAAGATCTCGCTATGGCTGAGCATCACTCCATCTTTCATCAGCTATAACAATGGATCAGTTTATCAAAAATATGAAAAAAATATTAATTTAATTTATCTAGCAAGATTTAGAATTCATTACCTCTCTATGCACATGACTAGTCATAGACTCACGGTCGAGAGTGTGCATATACTCCTAAGCTGTACGGTTCTCTCAATTTTGATGGAAGGTAGCCTAACAAGTATTCAAATAAATAATAAATATTTAAAAAATATTTAAATATAATTTTAAGTATATTAAAAAATTTAAAAATTAGTAATTTTATCTCAAACTCCTGGCTCCTCCAATGTGTAACCATCCTCTCCCACTGACTCGGAGGACAGTCCTGTATCCAAGGAAAAAGCTCCTCTGAAGTGTTTCATCGGTGCTCGAGTCATTCTCTATGGATCTTGACCTTGTAGCCCCGGTACAACTTCCCGATCTTCTTCAGTCGGGCATCTCAAGCCCTCTCATGATTAGGAAAGTCATATCTTTACACAAAGTTATCAAAAGTCAGTTACAAAATTATTCTAATCAAACATAGTATAAACATATAAAATGCATAAATATAATTAAGATGCACTTACCTATATCTCCTCTTACACTCGGTCCCTGACAGTATCATCCATCAATCGCTAGTCTCTGGGCTTTACTAGAATAATGTTTGACCGCCTCACAAGCACTCCAAAAATGGAATGCATCTCTCGCGCGGTCTCCCCTACTGGCCTTCCCTCTAGATCATACTGTACCATCACCTAATGCTAGTGGTTCCACACATATGCCATATGTATGAGACCACGAAATATCCTACTGGATGATGCACCTATAATGAAAATACGTTATGCAAATATATAAGTATACAAATACTATATAAAAAATAAATAAATAATATAATAAAGATATACACTCAGATGTCGGTGGAGTAGCATGTGTCGGAGATATGGGTGACAATAGAGGCTCAGATGTCGATGGAGTACTAGATAATATCGGTGGAGTAGATGCCAATGGTGGAGGTCCCTAAGTAGCCATTGTGAAGGTGGTTGGAGTATGCTCTGACTACTCCTCAAATGCTGAACTCCGTGTAACCCATCAAGAGGCAGGGGTGAAAGCTAGATGGCGTTTCGGTGCCATCGTGACCTACAACGTTAATGAACATTAATCAATATAACATGTTGAATAATAATCAAAGATATGCCTAGGTACCATCTATACAATTATATATAAATATACATATTTCAAAGATTATATACACTAATCAATTGATGGGTCTATCGCTATGCAATGCAATAAATAAAAGCAACAAGATAAGGGTTCTCTTAGCGGTCGGTATGGCCCATGGCATGGCCTACCGACACGACACGGCCCAAGGCACGAACTACCGACATGGTACAGTATGGCATAGCACGGCATGGCCTGGCATGACATGGCACGGTACGGCCTACCGACACAGCATGGCACAGCCTACCAATATGGTATGGCCTAAGGCATAGCACGGTCTATCGATATGGCATGGCCCACGGCATGGTACAGCACGATTTATCGATATGGCTCAGATGTGGAGCTCCGCGTAGTCATTCGAGAGGCAGGGGTTGCAACCTCTGAGCAACAAATTTAACATTTTGAGCAATACTATTAGCAACACATCAATAAATAGACTCTAATAATTTATACCAGAATATTGAAGTCATCGTCTAGTGGCATCTACAATATGGACATCACCATCGCTCCTGACAAATGTGTCTGGGACCTCGATAGTACCAGGTAAGTTATCCTAGAGGAGCACTTTGCATGCATGGTCCAACATCATCATCAACTTCGGTATCATCAAAATATATCTAGGCACCATCTTTACAACAACACGCCATTGAGGCTCCAAGGGATCACTAACATAGAAGACTTGACTAGCTTGGAAGGTAAGTATATATGGTTCTTCAATACGGAGATGGCATTACATGTTAATGAGAGTAAAATCAGACTCATCAATTTTCATCCCAGACTGTGACAAGTTATCAAACCAATCACACTTCATCAATGCAGTCCTCCCTTTAGAATAATAGTCTAAGATGACTATCTTCTCCACCATACCATAATAGTTCAAATCCTCTGTAGGAGGCTGTGAATCTCTCGAGCTAGTATAACATCCAGTGGTGGTGCTCAACATGATGCCACTATTTTATGTTGCCATATTTATGAACCTGCTGTGAATATTAAACTTGTAGCCATCAATGAAGGCCAGACCCCCTCCCTCCCTCTCTCCCTCTCTCGATCTTCCTCGTCGGCAATGGTGGCAAGGCCGAACCCCTCCCTCCCTCTCTCACTCTCTTGATCTCCCTCATCGACGAGATCGAATCCCCTCCCTTTCTCTCTCTGTCTCTCGATCTCCCTCGCTGACAACAACGGCGAGGCCAGACCCCCTCGCTCCCTCTCTCCCTCTTCCTTTTTTAGTTTCGGATCCCAAAATCGGATCCGGATACCGAAGATCCATTAGGGTCCGAGTCTGCTACTTCAAGTATGGATCCATCGGATATTCGGATTTGGATTCGATATCAGTAATTAAAATCAGATGTAGATCTAAATATGCAGATTTCGATCCAAACTAGATCCATTGATAGGTCTAGTCCAGTGATTAATAAATAATACTATAAAATTAAAATAAAAAATATACCTATGACTATAGAGAAGAGGTCACAATGAAAGCTCCGAGGGCCACCGATGACGGTGCTGGAGGAAGACAACGACACTAGAGGTAACCTATGAAATAATAGCAAGATAGTGAGATAGAGAGAGAAGAGAGACAAAGTGAAAGAGCAAAGAGAGAGAGAGGAGGAGGGGCCCTAGAGGGTGCCATGATGGGGAGGCTAGGGGATGGAGGTAGGAGGTGGGTGGCTGGGGATGGGGAGGGTAGAGTGGTGGCGATCGGGGATGGGAGGGCAAGGGGCGGTGGGCGGTCGAGGATGGGGAAGGTGGGCGGCCACGCTGGGGGATGGGGAGGGGGGGGCGGCGCGGCGACGGTCGGGATGGGTAGGGCAGGGGCGGGCGGTCGGGGAGGGCAAGGGGTGGGTGGCGGGGGTGATGGCGGCCGAGGATGGGAGGGCAGGGGCGGTGGCAGCCGGGGATGGGGAGGGCAGGGGCGAGCGGTCAGGGATGGGGATGGCAAGGGGCGGAGACGGTCGGGGATGGGGAGGGCAGGCGACGGCGCGATTGGGATGGGGAGGGCGGGCGGCCAGGGATGGGGAGGGCGGGGGGTGGGCAGTCGTGGCCAGGGATGGGGAGGGTAGGGGGCGGGCGACCGCGACCAAGGATGGGTGGAGTCTCACCGATGATGGAGAGAAGCGGGGAGAGAGAGAGCACGCACGAGAGGAAAGAAAAATTATAGATTTTTAACCTAACCTACGGAAGTAATTTTCAAACCACTACCGTAGATCTATAGTAGTGGTTATGGTAAACTACTGCAATAGATTTACGACAATGGTTTATAACCGCTGCCATAAATTTATAGTAGTGGTTTTTAGTAATCGCTGTCACAGATTGAAAATAATTTTTTTTTTTAAAATATTATATAATTTTAAAATTTAATGCTCATCTTCATCATTTATTATCTAAATAATTATCATTAGAGTATCATCACAAAAGACCACCTCAATCCGATGGCCCTAGTTTCATCGATCAGAAAAATTTGATTTCGACGATCATGAATGATGATGCGATGACTGATAGATGAAGATCTTCAATCGATTCAAAAATTTACAATGATGATCTCGATGATATTTGTAGCATACCATCAAAATTTTACTTCAATCAAATATTATTATCATGGTTAATTTAGTATGGAATGATTTCAACTATTAAATTAGAAACAAGCAATCAAAGGACTAAACAGCGTTCGATTATGAGATAATTTTTTAGTTAAATAATTTTTACTATAATTTTAATTATTTTATATGATGATGATAGTAAAATTCAAATCATTTTCATATGAACTATTCATGTTAAACAGATATTGCAAAAGCACGAGCATATATATAATAACCAATGGAGTTTAAGAATGGTTATCAGGCGACATATAGTTTTAGATCGTTCCTAGTCTCACAAGTTGAATTTTATGATCACCATCATAAAAAATAATTAAAGTAGTAGCCAAGATCATTTATAAAAAAATTATATCATAATCGGACACCGTTTGGTCCTTTGATCACTCGTTTATCATTTAACGGTCGAAATTAATCTATACCAAATTGATCAAGATAACGTTATCCGATTAAAGTAAAACTTTGATAGTATGCTACAAACATAACTGAGATCATCATTGTAGATTTTTAGACCTATCGAAGGTCTCCATCTATCAAATCATCGCATCATCATTCGTGATCATCGAAATTAAATTTTTTTAATTGATGAAACTAGGACCATTAGATCGAGGTTATCTTTTGTAACGATACTCTAATGATAATTATTTAGATAATAAATGATAAAAATAAATATTAAATTTTAAAATTATGTATTATTTAGAAAAAAAATATATTACAGCGATTACAAAAAATCACTATCATAGATTGACGTATAGCAGTGGTTAAAAGAAACCACTGCTATAGGTCCGACATATGACAATGGTTACAAGAAAATGCTACCATAGGTCGGACATATGGCAGCGGTTATAAAAAACCACTGCCATAGGTCAGACAATGGTAGCAGTTTGTTGTAACCGCTGCTATAGATCGGACTTATAGCAGTGGTTTCTTGTAACTACTACTGTAGACTCTATTACAGTGATTTCGAAAATCGCTGCCATAATATGCGCTGCCGTAGGCTCTTTTTGTAGTAGTATCGGGTTAGCAAGTTTTGACCTAAATCGATTTGATTAAGTTCTAATCAAATTAGGTCAAATTGCATTCGGATCCACTACTGGCTAGATGTGGAATCCAATGGGTCACACATAAAGAAAATTGATCAAGGATCTAATTGGACTAGATCATATTTGTAGGTCGAATATGCTAACACATATTGCAAACCCTAGCACTTAGATTCGAATCAGATTTCAATTTTGGCTAATCAAAATCAATTTGTGTCAAGTTGAATTTGGCTAGTTGATTGGGTTGACCCTTGGTTTGCTGACCAAGAGATTGGGTATCATAAATAAGCAACCCATGTGCCAGAGACTCTCTTTCTTTGGCATGTGGAATTTGGACCATGCGCTAGGGACATGTGGCGCATGGATATGTTTTGATGCCAAAGTCTTCCTTAGTTTTTCATGTAAATTTTGTTACGTGATTTCAGATGAAGAGAGCACAAAAGAGTCCTTCTACTAGTTATTCTCTTCATTGGTTATCAAGTTTTTGGATAACCAAAGAGTCTTTGCCGCCCCCTTGGTTGTAGGCGCCCCTTGGACCAAGTCAAATGCCTTAGAGCTTTGACTTTTCCACGCCATCCTTATCTCCATGCCCCATCTGAAATTGGTGCATATAATGAGGACCTTTGATGGTCTTGTGATCAGATCACAACCCTTCATAGGTGGCACCAAGCAGAAATAAAACTACGTGACTTTTCAGAAACAATGGAGAATTATTTTTTGAAGAGTCTTTCTACATGAAGCAACTCTTGAACTTAATTTTCCTTGCTTCCACGTGACGTTATTTTTAGATGGATGTGAGATGCTTGAGTGGGCATGAGATAAGGATAGAAAAAAGGCATGAGAATTTGGTGGAAGCACCTCTACATACTTTATAAATAGGGGTGCGCTCCAAAGTCCAATGCATTCAAAACTCTTTTTTCTTTCTTACCACTCTCTCTAGCTGTCCAATTTCTTTCTTCATTCCCTTCTTAAGACAAGTTCTAATTAAGGACAAAAAGATCTGCATTAGGATAAGGGCTTAGGAAGATTATAAAGGAAGACAAGGAGAAAAGAAAGATAAGAAAGAGTAGGCCAGAAGGATGACAACAAATGCTAGGAAAGGTTCTGCCCAAATAATTAAAGTTCTTATCATAAGAATTTTAATTAAAATAATCAGAGGTGCTGGTGTCTTGATCAAGTCCTCATGTGGATCAATATTAGAGAATGAACATGTGGGCACCTAGTGGAACCCCTAATGAACTACTGCCGGCGATCAGGGTCAAGTTGGGATTTGGCGATCAGGGTCAAGTTGGATTTAGCGATCAGAGGCATATTCCAATACCTTCATTTATGTTATAAATGCATATTATATGATTTAAATTCTAATAAGATGGTCCTAAGTTTTGGGTTTGATTTTATGATTTCATTATTTCATTTTTGAAATCCGTGCTTCCACCCTGTACACCAAATCCTACAAAATATCTACTTCTAGCACTTGTGCTCATAGGTCTACATACATCAGTATATACTAAACCTAAGAGCTTAGAGACTCTTTCATCTTTTTCAGTAAAAGGTGACTTGGTCATTTCTCCAAGAAGATAGAACTCATAGATTAAAAGTGATTCATAATCACTGACTTCGAGGATTCCCTCTTGAGTCAACCTATTTATCATGTTCTTATTAATGTGACCCAGTCTATAGTGCCATAGGTAGATATCAGAGACATTATCTAATCTAGGACATTTTTTAGAAGTGTACATTATATTCACCGGCTATGATAAAACATAAATATCATTTCTTTATTGTCCTTGCATTATTGTAATATCATTCATAATGATATCACAATAATCTTTTTTTATTGATCAATAATAACTATCTTTGACCAAAAGATCAATAAAGATTATATTCATTAGAAAAAAAGGACAATAATGACATTCATCTAAAGAAATGACATTAGTATTGAAAATAAATTGAACTATTCTCATAGCTAGAACTGAAACAGATCTTCCATCTCCAATATTCAAGAATCATTCGTTATTTTTAAATTTTCTATTAACTTGAAATCCTTACAATGAATTATGAATATGAATTGAATTTTCAGTACCTAATACCCAAGTAGTAGTATTATAAATAAAGAAATTATAAGGTGTTATCATATAGTTCCTTGATCAGCAACTCCTTGCTTTTTTTTCTTGTTCAGCCTATTGGGGTTACGGAAAGTAAGGTGCTAATGAATATATTAATTATAACATAAAAAAAATATTAAAATTTATGTTATTTTATCTTTTTATTTTATATTTGATATTTTTTTATGATCTTTGTAGGAATAATTAATTTTATAATCTTGATCGCAAACCAACTAAAAATGGTCCTCCAACACATGCAGATGAAGTTCTAATTCAAATTTAAGTTTGTTGGGTGCACGACATGCAAGATATATAAATGCAAAATAAGAATCTAAATAAAAAAGAAAAGAAAAAGGAAGATTGGAGTTGTTGGCTGTTAGCAAGTGCATTTAATGCAGAATGGGGAAGAAGCTCATGAAAGTGAGCTTGTTGTCTGGCTTCACGCGAATGTCGGGCGTGGGCCCATGAATGCTAGCTGCAGACCTTGTGCGCGCAGGGGATCCATGCGGAAAGGGTGATGTCAAGTTTCAAAAATATATATATATATATATATTTAAAAATTTATTTAGAATAGAAAAATTTAGATTGAATGGTAACCTTTTTTTTCTTACTTTATCTTTCATTCTCTTCATCCTATCCATATAAGCTTTTTTATCATTTAATCTTATCCATCCAATTTTTCAGGATGCAACTTTTCATTAGTCCCATATCTAAAAAATACAAAATCTTTCTTCTTTTCGATGCATAAATAAAGTCTAGTACCACTACCTTGATATCTATTTCTACACCACTATTTTTGTAGGGACCTATGTGACAGACAAAAATATCTATTCATAAAATTTTTATCCATCTTTTTTTTAATTTCTTCCATCCTTCCAACAGCACGAGAAGAAAAGTTAGCCAAGAAAAGATCGGCCAGAGGAGATCTTATATTTTTTTTTTTTTTCTTGTTTTAACTCTATATCCTGTTAATGACTTAGGAGTTAGTTTTGCACCAACTTTTTATTCTAACAATAAAATTTTATTTTAATTTTTTTAATCATCGCTTATGAAATTTAATTTTTATAGTTTAATTTCAGCATTTAGGATAGTTTAATTTTCTTATTCTTTTTCTGCTTATTTAATTTCTGTATTTCTTTCTTGCAACTTTAAATTTCAGTAATTAGTATAATATTTTTTTATGTTTTTAATCAGCTTTATAGTTTTGAATCAAATCATGTCTAGTTAAGCAATCCTCTGGGGTTTACGATAAAGCTAAACTATGATTAGAAGCTTTTTCTTAGGATTTCTTCTTGGCTTTTAATTTTTTTAGAATTTTTTTTCCTTCAAGCTTCTTACATAGAGACTTAATGGACTATCATTAGGTTTTAATTCTTTTACAGTTCATACTTGATTCAATGCAAGAAGGGTAATAGGTAGAAGGCCAATAATTTTGTTAATTCCTTTTCTCTTCTTTCTTATGAAAAACATTGATGGATTATTGTTGAATCATAGCCCCTTCATAGTCCATACTTAGGTAATACAAGAGAAGCAGTTGAAAGAAGAGTTCTTTAATTTGGGTGAACACTTATCCATGCATTACACCTTAATCAAGGAACATCATAAAAGAAATCTTAGAAAGGCTCTCTAAGTCATTGGTCTAATGGATTCAAAAATCCTAGATCTTTAGATTATTATTATCTATAATTAATTTATTATTTCATAATAAGTGATAAACAATCTTCCTTCCTCCTTATTAAAGCTCGCCTAAACAAGGATTTGAGCGCAATTCAAACACAATTTCTCGTGGGATCAATCCGTACTCATTAGATGTACTACTTTGCATATCGTGCGCTTGCAGTTTTAATTTAAGATACAATAAGTTTTTGGCATTGTTGCTGGAGAATTAGCATGTTTTAGATTATATTCTAAATTTTTGTTCTTCGTGCTTTTAGCTTAGTTGTAGTCTGACCTTTCTAACTTCCATTTCTTGCCTTAACATTAAATTGATGAGTGTTGGAAACCAGGTATGTAATCTAACCTTTTTTCTTTTTCTTTAGCAGGCTAATTTAATCTTAATTCATTATTAGTTTTTAATTAAAACTTGTTTGTTCTTATTGGTTGTGCATAAGCATATCTAAACTATTTTAAAAGCACAAATTTAAACAAGATAAGATGAAGATTTCATCATCCTTCCTTAGCCCATAAACAAGTTTTCTCATTTACATTCATCCTAATCCTTAAATAAAATCAATTAGATGTCAGCTCTAGGGACATCCGAGCTCATTAGGACAAGGCATCCGAAAGAGTTGGACCGGATCAGGATTGGCTAGTTGATCGGTGTCTAGAAAAGGGATTTAGGGATAAGAGCTCGAAGAAAGGTGGTTCTATAATTGGTTTCGTTAATCTAATTAGCATCTAAGAAAAACAACGGGAGGACTTCCACCAATCTTATCCTTATCTGGCTAGTTGGCTAGTTGGTTTCTGACCTAGAGGGCTCCAAGGCGGCCTTGGTAGTTAGAAACTGTCTAAAATTAAGGTAACCTAGGATAGATATTTGCTTGATAAGTATTTGAAAAAAAATAAAAAAATCTTAACTAATTCTTCCTCTTCTCTTTTCTTTAACTTTTTTTAAAAAATAAAAAAAACTACATTTAATTCTAACCTTTATAAAAATTTAAAAAAATAAAAAATAAAAAATAAAGTGAATTTTTTACTTTTCTCGTGGAAAAGAATTTCAGGTCGACTAATTAGAATTGATTCAAATCCTATGTCAAGCCCTAAAATCACTAAAATGGAAGAAATCAATTAGCCTCAAATCCTTAAGGATTTATGTTACCTAGTTGGATCCATCCAGCCTTCTTGCTTCGGGTTGTTCCAACCTACTGCAAATAACTTTGAAATTAAACATCAAATGATTAATATGCTTCCAAAATTCATAGGAATAGAGGATGCATATATATTCATTAGAAAATTTGAAGAGGTTTGTGCAACTATGAGATTACAACTTTTTGAGGATGAGATCAAACTAAGATTAATCAATTTTGCCCTCAAGGATAATGCCAAAAAGTGATTATACAGCCTACCAAATCAATCTATCACGACCTAAGAGGGCTTTGTAAGAGTGTTCCTAAAAAAGTACTTTTTCCATCATAAGATAGCTAGAATTAGAAATGTGATAAACCAATTCTATCAACTAGCTAGTGAATTATTCTGAAAGTATTTTGACCATTTTAAGAACCTCTTGACCTAATGCCCATACCATAAAATAGAGACTTAGAGACTATGCCAAATAGTTTATGAGGGACTAGACTCAAATTTCAGAACCATGCCAAATAGTTTATGTACAAAGAACCTAATGAAGCCTGATAATTTTTAGAAGATCTAGCCGAGAAGAGTCTATAATGGAAAATGACTAGAAAACTAGAAAGATCTATACCTTTAAGAGGTAGGATGCATCAAATGCCAACATTTCTTGCTGCGGAGGCTAAAATTGCAACTCTAATACGTAGGTTGGAGGCCTTAGAACTACAGAGACCAGTCAGTGTAAACCATGCATCTGTACCCATGTGTAGTGGGTGTAGTACATCAAACCATGTTCTTAAAGATTGTCCTCTCCTGATAAACCCAATAGAGAATGGGTGTGCATAGGTAAATGATGCATACCAAAAATCAATGAACAATCCTTATGCACCCATATATAATTTAGGATGGAGGAATCATCCAAATTTTTTATGGACACAAGGCTCAAACTCAGGTAGTCCTAGCTTCAACCAATAGAACCCAAGGTCTAACCCTATGATGAACTACCAACCACCACCAAGCTTCAATAATCATGAAAAAATAATTAGTTCTTTAGAGAAAAGCCTAGAAGTCCTAGCCAAATCTAATGCTGACACCAATGCTATATTGAGTAATTTCATGCAAACTATGGGCCAGCTCTTAAATGCAAATACTAAGGCCATAGCCCATTTAGAAATCCAGGTAGGTCAGCTAGCCTCTACCACGAATGAGCAAGAATGAGGTAGGCTGCCTAACCAACCTGAGCCCAACCCAAGAAACCAAAATGGTCCACGATCCCAACAGAAAAACTAAGTCAATCAAGTGAATGCCATTCATACTTTAATATCAAAAAAATAAGTGGATAATAAGGTAGGGACATCTGACAATAGAGAGGACTCATCTGCCAAGCAACTTTACGAACAACCTGTGAGGATTGATGGTGCTCCCAAGCCTTGGGAGGCCACAAGAGGAGCCAAGGTATTGGCTCCAGGGATTCCATGGGCTTGGTTAGTGCATCGGAGATCTGGGACATAAGGTGAAGCAAAAAATCAAAGCCAGAGAATCAAAACTGCAGAAAAAAGATTTTCTATAGGTTAGCTGGTTCAATCCAAAATTAGGTCAGCTAAGTCTCAAAGCATAGGCAAAATAGAGAGCTGAGAGTTCAGGACTGCTGGCATGGCATAGGACTAGGTTGGCTCAGTTTTGGACTGAGCCGACCCAGTGGAACTTAGTCAGCTCAGTGCTGAGACTGAGCTGGCTCAGTGCACGGGCAGAGTTACGCGAGGGTCTATTTTGGACTAGGGTTTGGGTTGATCCTATGGATCTTAAGGCTTGATTTGAGAGATCTTAAGGTGGCTAATTCATGTATAGGTCAGGTCTAAATTCAGAGGATGAGAGCATGGGAGACATGGGTGTACATGGGGTTGGTGAGTGCTTTCATGTATTGGGTTAGCCATGAGAGTTTTTGGTCGGGCCTAATAGCTATGTATAAATACATAGGTTGTATTAGGGTTTTCATAGGTGAAATCAATACAGATCTTTTCTTTCTCAATTCTCTCTTCTTCTCTTCTCTTTAGTGTAGTTGTCCTAGGTTCTTGAAGAAGCCCTAGAGAGTGGGGGTGCCTCCCTCAAACCCAAGGAGGGAGGTGCCCTAGCATAGGTCTAGGTGTTGGATCTATGGTTTGTTGCCCATAGAGAATGTCACAGGTTTCTTTAAATCCGTGCTAAAAATTAGGAGCTTCCGTAATATGGTATCGGTGCTTGTGATGTCAAGGATGATTGGCATTCGAGCGATATCATATGTCTACAATTTGGTGTCAGAGCTAGGTGATGCTTAAGATGTTGTGGATGGCAATATGGTATCAACGCCTGATGGTGCATGGAAGCGAAGGAGAAGTCATATAAGGTGAAATCAGAAATCTACACAAGGATTCCATGGTATGTCTTAGCTCTTTGTTATTGCTGTGGTTTGGCCAATCGGGAGCAATGAGTTAAAGGTGGAGGTTGAGAGAATTAACGAAAAGGGATTATTCTAGGATGGAAAGATTGGATGCATGATTTGCTGATCGATCTTGATGGAAAGGTCGGGATGTATGATGGTTATGTGATAGACCAGGGAGCGCTGGAGTGCTGTAGTAGTGCTTCCATGGAGATGCAGGACTGAGAGAGGCTTGGCGATGCAGCAGTCAAGAAAGATATCTCAACAGAGAGCATCAGAATTTTCTAGGAAGATGGGCAGTGTGGGATTGTTAAAGAGAGATTTTTCAAGGGGTAATGATCAAAGAAAGACTGAAGAAGCGACTATACGTTCTTCGGTGTCTGGAAGGTAGAAAAGTAGTCAGAGATGTATTCAGCGGTTCGATCAAAGTATGGATTTATGGAGTCTAGGGAATGATGGAGATGGATGATCCTTGAAGGTCCAGCATATTAGAGTTGGAAGGCTGTAGAGCGTTACAAAGACAAGGCTAGGGAGTGCTGGAGTGCTGCAATAGCGCTTCCCTAGAGGCATAGGGATGAGAGAGGCTCGGTGGTGTAGCAGCCGATGGAGGTATCTCAGCAAGTGGTGTCAGGGGCATCTCAGGAAGATCGAATGCAGATCTCAATGAGAGCCAAGAGGTCTCAGAAAGCGTCAGGGGCATCAAGTAGCCAGAAGTATTATGGATCAGATTTCTTCTACAGGGGCACTAGGGAGAGTCACAGTTCAGATGGAGGATGGTTCTCCAAGTGCAACTGAAGTGATGGCTAGTGTAGGGATAGAAGAGAAGGATTAGGATGGAATTTTCTAGGGTTCAGTCATTGGATTCAGAAGAGTTAGATGAGTTCTTGAGTTTCGGAGGTGCCTGTGGGCTACAGAGGTATTCAAGATAGCTTCAAAGGGGTCCGTGGAGTGTGGAAGGTTCGAAGGGACAACGACGGCGTTTGAGATGTAGTGACAAGCTCAGCAGTACAGTGTTGAGTGGTTGGCCTCGAGGGACTTGGGCATAGAGTCGACTTCTATGGCATCAGGTGGACTTTGGATATAGGTGGAGCTCCATAGTGGTGGCTTCACAAATAGAGAAAAAAATTGGCATGAGTTCAGAGCATCGATGATGCACAACTCCAGGAGGAGCAGCATGTGCAGGTGGACAGGCGTAGCTCTAAGAAGATCGTGTTAGATGGTACAACATGTGCTGGTGCAGAAATGCTGTAGGTTTTCTAGGAAAGTTCAAAAAAAGTGATGCAGCTACTAAGCAGAAGGGATCCTACAATTCCATGGTGGTGCCAAGAAGCAAGCATAGGTCTTCAGCGGTGGAGACGGTCATCCTAAAGGCCTCAAAGGTGCACAACTGCTAAAGAGAATTGGCGAAGGTGATGTTTGCACAGATGCTGTCGAGTGCGTAGGGATAGTAGGATCGTGTAGGAGGGCATTGTCGAGGGATTTGCCAAGGCTTGGGGCACCAAGATGGAGATTATGAGGATTGATGGTGCTCCCAAGCCTTGGAAAGCCATAGGAGGAACCAGGTTGTTGGCTCCAGAGATTTTAGAGGTTTGGTTGGTGCTTCAGAGACCTGGGACACAAGGTGAAGCAAGGAACCAAAGCTAGAGAATCAAGACTGTAGAAGAAAGATTTTCTATAGGTTAGCCATCTCAGTCCAAAATAGGATCGGCTAAGTCTCGGAGCACAGACAAAATAGAGAGCTAAGCATTCAGGACTGCTGGCACGGCACAAGATTGGGTCGGCTCAGTTTTGGACTGAGCCGACCCAGTGGAACTTAGCCAGCTCAGTGCTGAGATTGAGTCAGCTCAGTGCGCGGGCAAAGTTACGTGAGGATCTATTTTGGACTAGAGTCTGGGTTGATCCTAGGAGAATTAAGGCCTGGTTTGAGAGGTCTTAAGGTGGCTAATTCATGTATGGATCGGATCTAGATTCAGAGGATGAGAGCATGAAAGACATGGATATACATGGGCTTGGTGAGTGCTTTCATGAATTGGGTTAGCTAGGAAAGTTTTTGGTCGGGCCTAATAGCTATGTATAAATACATAGATTGTATTAGGATTTTCATGGGTGGAATCAATACAGATCTTTTCTCCCTCAATTCTCTCTTCTTCTCTTCTCTCTAGTGTAGTTGCTCTAGGTTCTTGAAGAAGCCCTAGAGAGAGGGGGCGCCTTCCTCAAGCCCAAAGAGGGAGGTGCCTCAACATAAATTTAGGTGTTGAATCTATGGTTTGCTATCCATAGAGAATATCATAGGTTCCTTCAGGTCCATGCTAAAGATCAAGAGCTTTTGCAACATGGTATTGGTGCTTGTGATGTCAAGGATGATTGGCGTTCGAGTGATATCATGTGTCTACAATTTGATATCAGAGCTAAGTGATGCCTAAAAGATTATGGACGATAATACAACCTACCTTACAAACTCAAGCTTCTGAAATTGATAGTACACCTAGCCCAGTACCCATAACTCCTAGGGCTCCGTTTCCAAATTGATTAAGATCTAATAAAAAATCATAACATTTAGATAAAATGCTAGAGGTGTTTAAACAAGTTCTGGTGAATATCCCTCTGCTAGACATAATCCAGCAAGTACCGACCTATGCTAAATTCTTAAAAGATCTTTCTACCAAGAAGAGGACCACTAATGTACCCAAGAAAGCATTTTTGACTGCAAGTGTGAGCTCATGCTTATCAAGTCATGTGCCAATAAAATATAAGGACCCAAGATCTCTAGTAATTTCATGTGTTATTGGAGAAATCCAAATTGGAAAGGCCTTGTTTGACTTAGAGGCTAGTGTAAATATTTTGCACTATTCAGTTTACGAGCAATTAGGATTGAAAAAACTTCAGCCAATAGGGATCATGTTGCAATTAGTAGACCAAACTTTTAGAATTCCTAAGAGAATGGTAGAAGATGTTTTAATCAAGATTGGCAATTTTATCTTTTCGATAGACTTTATCATTTTAGAGACCGAACCAGTTTCAAATTCGAAGGGCCATATCCCAATTATTTTATGAAGATCATTCTTAGCAACTACTAATGCTGAAATCAACTGTTGGAATGGACTTATGAAACTATCTTTTGGGAACATGACCATTGAGTTAAATACATTTAATCTAGAACAAGAATCTACTCAGCATGCTAATGTAAATGTAATCCAAGATGAAATTTACAAATCCATTGACATTAGCGATGAAGAGATTAATCTCGAGTCAAGTATTTAGCTAAACCATGAACATGAAGATATTGATGAAACACCTGTTGACCATAGGATTAGCCAGAAATGGGAATCTCTTACTAAACCTCTCAAGAAAATGGCTAAATCATCATCCAAGCAATCAATAGAGGAGGCATCCAAATTAGAATTGAAACCCCTCCCCAAGCATCTCAAGTATGCCTATTTAGATCCAATAAAAATCTTGCCCATAGTTATTGCATCAGACCTAAATCCTAAATAAAAGAAAGAATTGTTAGAAGTCTTGAAAGAAAATCAAGAAGCAATAGGTTGGACCATGGCAAATATTAAAGAAATAAGCCCCTTCATAGTTCAACACAAGATACACCTATAAAAAGGGGCTAAACCAATTAGAGATGCTTAGAGAAGACTCAATCCAGCTATGAAAGATGTAGTCAAGAAAGAGATTTTGAAATTACTTAATAATAAAATAATTTATCCTATATTTGATAGTTCTTGGGTAAGCCTTGTGCAAGTGGTACCCAAAAAGTTTAGGATAATAGTAGTCTAGAATGACAAAAATGAATTTATCTCAACTAGAACCCAAATAGGGTGGAGGATCTGTATAGATTATAGAAAATTGAATGCGACAATTGATGCGTGCTAATTTATAACTATGGCAAGTGCACCAGTCGATCAAGTAATAAAGTGAATGAGTAGAGTATCATCCCTAGAGGATTGGAAAACAAGTACTGAAAAGCTCTTTCCTATGCTTTATTTAGAAGATCGATTTATGAGAATAAAAAATTAAAAAAATAAAAAAAAATAATTAAAAGTTTTTAATTAAATAGAGAGAGTGTAAATTATTAGGGTTTTAAATTCAAGAGCAATGGATTACTAAGGCAATCGGTTCACCAACTCAGTCAATACAATATTCAGGTTTTTAGATTAATTTTATTTCATGTGACGGTGGAGTCTCCTAATTTATTCACTACCCTTTGGTCCAGGCATAGCAAATCTATTAATATTTATTAATTACCCTTTGATCCAGATGTAATTTAAATAAATATTAATGCATTAGATTTTGTGAAACCCTCTAATTAAAATACGCTGCGTCCAAAGCGCACTAAAATTTTCGCATGCATATGAATTCTAATTTGATTCATAATATAAGGTATATAACCAAGAAGCATTAACATAAATGTACTTGGTCCGTAACATCTATGTTCATCAGATCAATTAGAAGATGGCCAGTAATCTAAAAGCATTAAGATCAGATTTATATACTCCTCATGAATAAAATTTAAAAATAAATCACACTAAATATTGCATCAAAAGAGTGGCTACACCTTAGCCTTAGTAAAAAAAAAATTAGTTCATGGTAACAAGTTCAAAAACAGTAAATAAAATAAAATGCATAGAAAATTTAGACTGTTTGATTGCTAAAATTGATTGTCTGCTGCTCTTGATGTGGAGAATTTGGCGAAGAAGAAGAGGCTCCTTGATCGATGTCTTGATCGTCGAAGAAAAATCAAAAAAAAACTTTTTGATTTTTTCACAAATCACTTTTTTTTATCTCTCTCCTCTCTCTTTCTCTCTCTCTTTCTCCCTCTCTCTCTTTCTCCCCGTCTCTCTCTTTGTCTCTCTCTTTCTTTTCTTTTCTTTTTTTTCATGGCAACAGGCTTTTTTTTTTTTATAGATGAAGTGTTTGATTCCCCTTAAAATCCATCAAAAATTAGGTTTAGGACTCCTAAATCAACTCAAATTAAGATCGGAGTAATTCTGCCCATTAGATCTTGATCAAACGGTCCAAAAACCACTCAAAAAGCCCTTAAAATAATCCAGATCAAGTCAGATTTAATATCAGCCGTTGGATCATCCATTGAATCGAATCTGGGCTGTCCAATCATGTTGAAAGAAGGCTTCAGATCTATAGTTTAACGTCGGGATGAATCTCAGCTGTTGGATCTCGATCGGGAGCTATGGATGCCGTCCATCAGCGCCTTCTTCTCGGTCGTCTGATCACGTTTTAGTGAATACTGCCCGTTAGATCAGCCACAATTTCCAAATTATCCTCCGTGGACCGTGCGCGAGCCCGATGTTGCATGGACCGTAGCGTTCTTCAGCCAATCAACGCGCGCTTTATGCTGTGAAATTCCCGAATTGCCCTTCAGATGGTCCATCGTGCACCACAAAAAATGCTGACGTCATCCTGACGTCAGCATTGCGTTGGTTTTTTTTTTTTTTTTTTGAAATTCGATTCTGGGCTCGTTTGAAGTCCGTTTTGCCTGAAATTTATTTCATCTGAACCAAAAAAATGAGATCTTCACATTGGTGGCCTTCTTTTCTATATAAAATTAATAAAAGTATCAATTTTTAATAAAATATTTTAATTTATTTTATAATTTAATACTTTTATTAGTATATTTTTACTACTTATCACACCCCCCAACTTAGTCATTGCTAGTCCCTTAGCAATTTTTTATTTAATATCATATTTCAATAAGATTATCCATCACAGAGATAAAATCTAGGATTAAAGGTCAAAAAGTTTAGAAAATACTACTAACTAAGCATTGAGCTTCAGAAGCAAATTTTTCAGTCAATACAATTAAAAACTTTCTTAGAGTACATCAAAGATCTATAGCACTTGTGTTCGTGATGACTAACTTTAGCATTTTAGTATTAAATTAAAAGAACAAAAGTATCTTCTCTTATCACCTATTTTGGTCAATTTTCTATACATTCTCAATTTTATACTCATGAATTAAGGTAGCTTTCACACTGCTTTTTTTTTTTTTTTTTTTTTTTTTTTTTACTTGTGCTGAGCATCCTGGCTTTTCCTTCACCGTTTTACGTGAATTTTCACACTTGACCTAGGTGCAGAGATCCAGTTACTAGGCTTTGGGCAATCCACATATACTCTGTCTTTTACACTTTATTTATAGGCAGGTAGCTCTTTCCTTAAATTCAAGTTTCTTTGATTAGAATGTATATTAATTACCAATTTTTAGTGATAATTGAATCCTCAGTTGACCTTATAATCAATACCTACTTTGCCTTGTTAGTGTGCATGTGCAATAAAAAGTGCTAATAATCTTTTAATGACCTAAGTAGGCTGCTAAAAGTTGACCAACTAATCTACTTCTTTAACTCATTACATTCATTAGCAAATAATTCTATCTTTTATCACTTATCCAATTTATCTTGCTCAAGATTTTCTTCTTGACACATGGGTTTTTTTTTTTTAAACTTTTTTTTTTAATTATTGTTCTACATTGTCTTAAAGGAAAAAGAAAAATAAAGGATGTAATAAAGGATAGGAAAGAATACACCTGATTTGGTTCAATCTGGTTCTTTGGAGCTTTAAAATTTTGCTTGAGTTCTCATTGATTTTTCTGCAAAATTGAAAATACACACCAGAGCAGTAAAAGAGCAACAACAAATTACTAAGAAAAATAAAAGAAAAAAAAATGATGAAAACTAAAAAGAAAAGAAACAACCTATTTAGTAGTTCTGATTTATAGTCTTCAGCTTGACTTTCTTTAAGTTCTAAAGTGGATCAATCCAGTGCCACTTCAATTAGAATACTTTCATGTTTGATCGAATCCTCTTTCAATTTGACATTGCTTGCTTTTGTAGTCTCAAACCTATTTTCTACAGAATTTTTATATAATGGATTGTCAATAATATCAATTAGAAAACAAGTTTGATTATCATCAGTTTGTTTAGTATCTTGAATAAACATAAAAGTAACTTGTTCGTCTTGGACCTCTAAGAATTATTTTCTTGTTGAACATCTATTAAAGCTCCTCCAGTAGCTAAAAAGGGTCTCCCTAAAATAAGGGGTACATTCATAATCTTCTTCCTATATCAAGAACAATCAAAAATCAAATAGAAAAAATAAATAAAACTTTGTTTACCTTTATCAAGGACATCTCCACTATACCTCTTGGATATTTAATGGATCTGTCGGACTAAATTGAAGAAGTAATAGTGGTTAGTGCTTTTTGGTTCTCCTAGGACCCAGCTTTCTGAAAAGAAAAAGCAATGAGATTTATGCTTGCTCCTTAATATCACAAAAACTTTATCAAAACTACAATCACACCAATAATGCAGGGGATAGTACAAACTCCCGTGGATCTTTAGGCTTCTGTGGTAATTTATTTTGAAGTATTAGCTGAGCATTCTTCATTTCAAATTATTCTCTCATGCTCCTTCAGCTTTTTCTTATTTGTTAGATTTCTTTGAGAAACTTGGCATAACCTGGGCATTTGAGTAATAGCATCTACCAAAAGAAATATTAATATGTAAATTTCTTTAAAATTTTGAAAAAGTTAGAAAATTCCTTATCTGGATGCTTGTATTATCGTCCTCTGGGAATGGTAGTGGCGCACGTAGGCTTCACATTTGGATCAAGAAATCGTATGCCCGGAGACATCCATTTACTTGTGATTATTTTGGTGACTGACGAGTTTGAGTTGATGGTTCCTTATTTGTAGTTGGCTCTTCAGTCTCTTCTTCTGATGTAGCTTCCTCAGCTTTGTACCACTTCTTAGGGTGATAGCATTTACTTGCTCCCTTGGATTTATCTCCGTATTGCTTGGCAAGGATCGCTTGAGGTCTCTCGGAGATTATCTTAGCCATTTGACCTATTTTGCATCTCCAAGTTTCGAATTGTGCTGTTTGGTTCTTGCCTAAGTTTGGCTTCACAAATTTTTTATAGTTGCTTCTTGGTTTTGCATAAATTTGACCATCAGCTCTTCTATATTGGACTTCTTTTCAGGTACTTGGAATCCCGGGGGTGGCTGTTGTGCTGCATTTTGATTGCTTCATGAGAAATTTGAGTGCTGCCTCCACCTTGATTGTATGGTTTGGAGTAGGGATTGTTTTATTGCGGCCTGAAAAAATTATCAATATAATTAACTGTATCAGTTGTTTTAGCAAAAAGATTATCTGTCTGACAATTATTCGTATCATGTCCTCCTCCACACAGATCACAAATAATGCTCTGAACATGCATAGCTGTTTCCTTTAAGTTGTGTGACTTCGGCTCTAAGGGCTGCAATTTCAGCTAGTAAAGTTGGCATGCAATCTACTCCCTGCACAGCTGCTAGTCTTTTTGGCATCATGCGCTACTGTCTGCCATATGATAGCTATTTGATGCCATCTCATCGATCAATCGAAGGCTCTTTCTCCTCCATTTTTCAATTTAATGGTTTCCTCCTGCTGCTGCATCAATCATAGATTGATTAGTAGGAGATAAACCATTATAGAAAGTTTGTACTAAGCCATACGGTAGTTGATGATAGTGGACATCTCCTCAGCAGTTCCTTGAAATGCTCCCAAGCCTCATATAGTTGTCTCCATGTCCATCTGCATAAAAGAAGTGATATCATTGTGCATCTTACGTAGTCTTAGAAGGTGGAAAGTACTGGCTAAGAATTTTTGGGGCTAGAACACCCAAGTTATGATAGAACTTGCCGAAGAGATGAAGCCAATTTTTAGCTTTATCCCGTAAAGAGAAAGGAAATAACCTTAGTCTAATAGCATCATCCACACCCCTCAATCCATTAATTTTTTAAAAGTATCGCAAAGTTCAAGAAAATTTAGAAATATGGGCATTCAGATCATCATGCATGTGTCCACTGATTGGACTAGTTGATTGAATCATCGAATCATCACAATTTTTTTCGAAGTTGTTTGCTCGTACAAGGCGGGTCTCCTGATGCTCGATAGCTGCATATCGGCTATAGATGGTTAAGTGAATGTAATCACTTTAAATGGACGATTTTATTCTGATCGAATAGCTTCATGCTTATGTCTTCAGTCACCTATCCAATCCTAGATTTGATGTCGTTTAGGATTCTTTCAGCTGCCATGTCTTCTCTCTTGTTGAGTCTTCTAATAGTTCTCTCAATTTCTGATCTAGCAGGTAGTAAGTTACTATGTCAGTTACATGTCATGCACTGTAAATTTTTTTTTTTTAATATAAAAAATTGAAAAAATAATAAATTTAAATTTCCTATATAAAGTTAGAATTCAAATTTTAATATTGTTTTAAGACACAATCCCCCCAGCAACGGCGCCAAAACTTGATGCGTGCTAGATTTATAGCTATGGCAAGTGCACCAGTCGATCAAGTAATAAAGTGAATGAGTAGAGTATCGTCCCTAGAGGATTGGAAAATAAGTACTGAAAAGCTCTTTCCTATGCTTTATTTAGAAGATCGATTTATGAGAATAAGAAATTAAAAAAAAAAAAAAAATAATTAAAAGTTTTTAATTAAATAGAGAGAGTGTAAATTATTAGGGTTTTAAATTCAAGAGCAATGGATTACTAAGGCAATCGGTTCACCAACTCAGTCAATACAATATTCAGATTTTTAGATTAATTTTATTTCATGTGACGGTGGAGTCTCCTAATTTATTCACTACCCTTTGGTCCAGGCATAGCAAAACTATTAATATTTATTAATTATCCTTTGGTCCAGGTGTAATTTAAATAAATATTAATGCATTAGGTTTTGTGAAACCCTCTAATTAAAATACGCTGCGTCCAAAGCGCACTAAAATTCCCGCATGCATATGAATTCTAATTTGATTCATAATACAAGGTATATAATCAAGAAGCATTAACATAGATGTACTTGGTCCGTAACATCTATGTTCATCAGATCAATTAGAAGATGGCCAGTAATCTAAAAGCATTAAGATCAGATTTATATACTCCTCATGAATAAAATTTAAAAATAAATCATACTGAATATTGCATCAAAAGAGTGGCTACACCTTAGCCTTAGTAAAATAAAATTTAGTTCATGATAACAAATTCAAAAATAGCAAATAAAATAAAAAGCATAGAGAAATTAGACTGTTTGATTGCTGAAATTGATTGTCTGCTGCTCTTGATGTGGAGAACTTGGCGAAGAAGAAGAGGCTCCTTGATCGATGTCTTGATCGTCGAAGAAAAATCAAAAAAAAAACCTTTTTTGATTTTCTCACAAATCACTTTTTTTTATCTCTCTCCTCTCTCTTTCTCTCTCTCTTTCTCCCTCTCTCTCTTTCTCCCCGTCTCTCTCTTTGTCTCTCTCTTTTTTTTTTTTCTTTTTTTTCACGACAACAGGCTTTTTTTATAGATAAAGAGTTTTGATTTCCCCCAAAATCCATCAAAAATTAGGTTTAAGACTCCCTAAATCAACTCAAATTAAGATCTGGAGTAATTCTGCCCGTTAGATCTTGATCAAACGGTCCAAAAACCACTCAAAAACCCCTTAAAATAACCCAGATCAAGTCGGATTTAATATCAGCCGTTGGATCATCCATTGGATCGAATCTGGGCCGTCCGATCGCGTTGAAATAAGCCTTCAGATCTTTAGTTTTAACGTCGGGATGAATCTCAGCCGTTGGATCTCGATCGGGAGCTGCGGATGCCGTCCATCAGCGCCTTCTTCTCGTCCGTCCGATCAAGCTTCAGTGAAAACCGCCCGTTGGATCAGCCAGAATTCCCAAATTGCCCTCCGTGGACCGTGCGCGAGCCCGGTGTTGCATGGACCGCCGCGTTCTTCAACCAATCAGAGCGCGCTCTTTATGCTATGAAATTCCCGAATTACCCTTCAGATGGTCCACCGTGCGCCGCGAAAAATGCTGACGTCATCCTGACGTCAGCGTTGCGGTTTTTTTTTTTTTTTTTGAAATTCAATTCTGGGCTCGTTTGAAGTCCGTTTTGCCTGAAATTTTTTTCATCTGAACCAGAAAAATAAGATCTTCACATTGGTGGCCTTCTTTCCTACATAAGATTAATAAAAGTATCAATTTCTAATAAAATAGATTAATTTATTTTATAATTTAATACTTTTATTAGTATATTTTTACCACTTATCACACCCCCCAACTTAGTCATTGCTAGTCCCTTAGCAATGTTTTATTTAATACCATATTTCAATAAGATTATCCATCACAAAGATAAAATCTAGGATTAAAGGTCAAAAAGTTTAGAAAATACTGCTAACTAAGCATTGAGCTTCAGAAGCAAATTTTTCAGTCAATACAATTAAAAACTTTCTTAGAGTACATCAAAGATCTATAGCACTTGTGTTCGTGATGACTAACTTTAGCATTTCAGTATTAAATTAAAAGAACAAAAGTATCCTCTCTTATCACCTATTTTGGTCAATTTTCTATACATTCTCAATTTTATACTCATGAATTAAGGTAGCTTTCACACTGCCTTTTCTTTTTTTTTCTTTTTTTTTTTTTTTTTTTTTACTGTGCTGAGCATCCTGGCCTTTCCTTCACCGTTTTACGTGAATTTTCACACTTGACCTAGGTGCAGAGATCCAGTTACTAGGCTTTGGGCAATCCACATATACTCTGTCTTTTGCACTTTATTTATAGGCAGGTAGCTCTTTCCTTAAATTCAAGTTTTTTTTTGATTAGAATGTATATTAATTACCAATTTTCAGTGATAATTGAATCCTCAGTTGACCTTATAATCAATACCTACTTTGCCTTGTTAGTGTGCATGTGCAATAAAAAGTGCTAATAATCTTTTAATGACCTAAGTAGGCTGCTAAAAGTTGACCAACTAATCTACTTCTTTAACTCATTACATTCATTAGCAAATAATTCTATCTTTTATCACTTATCCAGTTTATCTTGCTCAAGATTTTCTTCTTGACACATGGGTTTTTTTTTTTTTATTTTTTTTTTTAATTATTGTTCTACATTGTCTTAAAGGAGAAAGAAAAATAAAGGATGTAATAAAGGATAGGAAGGAATACACCTGATTTGGTTCAGTCTGGTTCTTTGGAGCTTTGAAATTTTGCTTGAGTTCTCATTGATTTTTCTGCAAAATTGAAAATACACACCAGAGCAGTAAAAGAGCAACAACAAATTACTGAAAAATAAAAGAAAAGAAAAATGATCAAAACTAAAAAGAAAAGAAACAACCTATCTAGTAGTTCTGATTTATAGTCTTCAGCTTGACTTTCTTTAAGTTCTAAAGTGGATCAATCCGGTGCCACTTCAATTGGAATACTTTCATGTTTGATCGAGTCCTCTTTCAATTTGACATTGCTCGCTTTTATAGTCTCAAACCTATTTTCTACAGAATTCTCATATAATGGATTGTCAATAATGTATCAATTAAGAAAATAAGTTTGATTATCATCAGGATGTTTAGTATCTTTAAAAACATTAAAAGTAACTTGTTCATCTTGGACTCTAAGAATTAATTTTTCTTGTTGAACATCTATTAAAGCTCCTCCAGTAGCTAAAAAGGGTCTCCCTAAAATAAGGGGTACATCATAATCTTCTTCCATATCAAGAACAATAAAATCAACAGGAAAAATAAACTTGTTTACCTTTACCAAGACATCCTCCACTATACCTCTTGGATATTTAATGGATCTATCGGCTAATTGAAGAGTAATAGTGGTAGGCTTTGGTTCTCCTAGACCCAGCTTCCTGAAAATAGAAAAAGGCATGAGATTTAATGCTTGCTCCTAAATCACATAAAACTTTATCAAAACTACAATCACCAATAATGCAGGGGATAGTAAAACTCCCTGGATCTTTTAGCTTCTGTGGTAATTTATTTTGAAGTATTGCTGAGCATTCTTCATTCAAATTTATTCTCTCATGCTCCTTCAGCTTTTTCTTATTTGTTAAGATTTCTTTGAGAAACTTGGCATACCTGGGCATTTGAGTAATAGCATCTACAAAAGGAATATTAATATGTAAATTCTTTAAAATTTTGAAAAAGTTAGAAAATTCCTTATCTGGATGCTGTATTTGTCTCTCTGGGAATGGTAGTGGCGGCACGTAGGGCTTCACATTTGGATCAGCAAATCGTATACCTGGAGACCATCCATCTGCTGGTTGTTTTGGTGACTGACGAAGTTTGAGTTGATGGTTCCTTATTTGTAGTTGGCTCTTCAGTCTCTTTCTTCTGATGTAGCTCCTCCAGCTTTGTACCACTTCTTAGGGTGATAGCATTGACTTGCTCCCTTGGATTTGTCTCCGTATTGCTTGGCAAGGATCCTTGAGGTCTCTCGGAGATTATCTTAGCCATTTGACCTATTTGCATCTCCAAGTTTCGAATTGCTGCTGTTTGGTCCTTGCCTAAGTTTGGCTTCCAAATTTTTTATAGTTGCTTCTTGGTTTTGCATAAATTTGACCATCAGCTCTTCCATGTTGGACTTCTTTTCAGGTACTTGGAATCCCGGGGGTGGCTGTTGTGCTGCATTTTGATTGCTCCATGAGAAATTTGGGTGCTGCCTCCACCCTTGATTGTATGTGTTGGAGTAGGGATTGTTTTGTTGCGGCCTGAAAAAATTACCAATATAATTAGCTGTATCAGTTGTTTTAGCAAAAGGATTACCTGTCTGGCAATTGCTCGTATCGTGTCCTCCTCCACACAGGTCACAAGTAATGCTCTGAACATGCATAGCTGTTCCCTTTAAGTTGTTGACTTCGGCTCTAAGGGCTGCAATTTCAGCTAGTAAAGTTGGCACGCAATCTACTCCCTGCACAGCTGCTAGTCTTTTTGGCATCATGCGCTCTGTCTGCCATTGATAGCTATTTGATGCCATCTCATCGATCAGATCGAAGGCTTCTTCCTCCATTTTTTCGATTAATGGTTCCTCCTGCTGCTGCATCAATCATAGATCGATTAGTAGGAGATAAACCATTATAGAAAGTTTGTACCTGAAGCCATACGGGTAGTTGATGATGTGGACATCTCCTCAGCAGTTCCTTGAAATGCTCCCAAGCCTCATATAGTGTCTCCATGTCCATCTGCATAAAAGAAGTGATATCGTTGCGCATCTTAGCAGTCTTGGAAGGTGGAAAGTACTTGGCTAAGAATTTTTGGGCTAGGACATCCCAAGTTGTGATAGAACCTGCAGGAAGAGAATGAAGCCAATTTTTAGCTTTATCCCGTAAAGAGAAAGGAAATAACCTTAATCTAATAGCATCATCCGACACCCCATTAATTTTAAAAGTATCGCAAAGTTCAAGAAAATTAGAAATATGGGCATTCGGATCATCATGCATGTGTCCACTGAATTGGACAGTTGATTGAATCATCTGGATCATCGCCGGATTTTATTTCGAAGTTGTTTGCTCGTACAGGCGGTCTCCTGATGCTCGAAGCTGCATCGGCTATAGATGGTGTGATGTAATCATTTAATGGACGATGTACTGGTCGAATAGCTTCATGCTGTCCTTCAGTCGCCATATCCAATCCTAGATTGATGTCGTTAGGATCTTCAGCTGCCATGTTTCTCTCTTGTTGTAGTCTTCTAATAGTTCTTTCAATTTCTGGATCTAAGAGGTAGTAAGTTACTATGTCCAGTACGTGTCATGCACTAAATTTTTTTTTTTTAATAATAAAAATTAAAAATAAATTTCTAAAGTAAAGCTAGGATCAAAATTTTAATATTATTTTAGACACAATCCCCGGCAACGGTGCCAAAAACTTGATGCGTGCTAATTTATAGCTATGGCAAGTGCACCAGTCGATCAAGTAATAAAGTGAATGAGTAGAGTATCGTCCCTAGAGGATTGGAAAATAAGTACTGAAAAGCTCTTTCCTATGCTTTATTTAGAAGATCGATTTATGAGAATAAGAAATTAAAAAAATAAAAAAAAATAATTAAAAGTTTTTAATTAAATAGAGAGAGTGTAAATTATTAGGGTTTTAAATTCAAGAGCAATGGATTACTAAGGCAATCGGTTCACCAACTCAGTCAATACAATATTCAGATTTTTAGATTAATTTTATTTCATGTGACGGTGGAGTCTCCTAATTTATTCACTACCCTTTGGTCCAGGCATAGCAAAATCTATTAATATTTATTAATTATCCTTTGGTCCAGGTGTAATTTAAATAAATATTAATGCATTAGGTTTTGTGAAACCCTCTAATTAAAATACGCTGCGTCCAAAGCGCACTAAAATTCCCGCATGCATATGAATTCTAATTTGATTCATAATACAAGGTATATAATCAAGAAGCATTAACATAGATGTACTTGGTCCGTAACATCTATGTTCATCAGATCAATTAGAAGATGGCCAGTAATCTAAAAGCATTAAGATCAGATTTATATACTCCTCATGAATAAAATTTAAAAATAAATCATACTGAATATTGCATCAAAAGAGTGGCTACACCTTAGCCTTAGTAAAATAAAATTTAGTTCATGATAACAAAGTTCAAAAATAGTAAATAAAATAAAAAGCATAGAGAAATTAGACTGTTTGATTGCTGAAATTGATTGTCTGCTGCTCTTGATGTGGAGAATTTGGCGAAGAAGAAGAGGCTCCTTGATCGATGTCTTGATCGTCGAAGAAAAATCAAAAAAAAACATTTTTGATTTTCTCACAAATCACTTTTTTTTTTATCTCTCTCCTCTCTCTTTCTCTCTCTCTTTCTCCCTCTCTCTCTTTTTCTCTCTCTCTCTTTCTCCCCGTCTCTCTCTTTGTCTCTCTCTTTCTTTTTTTTTCTTTTTTTTTTTCACAGCAACAGGCTTTTTTTTAATAGATGAAGTGTTTGATTCCCCTTAAAATCATCAAAAATTAGGTTTAGGACTCCTAAATCAACTCAAATTAAGATCTGAGTAATTCTGCCCGTTAGATCTTGATCAAACGGTCCAAAAATCACTCAAAAAGCTCTTAAAATAACCAGATCAAGTCGGATTTAATATCAGCCGTTGGATCATCCATTGGATCGAATTTGGGCCGTCCGATCGCGTTGAAAGAAGGCTTCAGATCTATAGTTTAACGTCGGGATGAATCTCAGCCATTGGATCTCGATCGGGAGCTGCGGATGCCATCCATCAGTACCTTCTTCTCGGCCATCTGATCATGTTTCAGTGAATACTGCCCATTGGATCAGCCAGAATTCCCAAATTACCCTCCATGGACCGTGCGCGAGCCCGGTGTTGCATGGACCGCCGCGTTCTTCAGCCAATCAATGCGTGCTTTATGCTGTGAAATTCCCGAATTACCCTTCAGATGGTCCATCGTGTGCCGTGAAAAATGCTGACGTCATCCTGACCTCAGCGTTGCATTATTTTTTTTTTTTTTGAAATTCGATTCTGGGCTCGTTTGAAGTCCATTTTGCCTAAAATTTATTTCATCTGAACCAGAAAAATGAGACCTTCACATTGGTGGCCTTCTTTTCTACATAAGATTAATAAAAGTATCAATTTTTAATAAAATATTTTAATTTATTTTATAATTTAATACTTTTATTAGTATATTTTTACTACTTATCAACAATAAGAAAGAGTCATTTTTTTTTGCCACTTATCAACCAAATGTTGGAAAAATTAGTTGGATAGGAGTTTTACTATTTTTTAGATGGATACTTCGGCTATAACTAGATCCTCATAGCCCCTGAAGATCAAGAAAAGACTACATTCACCTATCCATTCGGAACCTTTGCATATAGGTGCTTGCCCTTTGGGTTATGCAACACACCAGTGACCTTCCAAAGATGTATGATTAGCATTTTTCTAATATGATTGAATGATTTCTCAAAATTTTCATGGATGACTTTTCTATCTTTGGCCCTACATTCTCTGAATGTTTAGATCATTTGATACTTATCCTAGCATGATGTAAGAAGAAGCACTTAATTCTCAATTGGAAGAAATGCCAATTCATGATTAGAGAGGGCATAGTTCTTGGCCATATAGTTTTGAAAAAAGAAATTGAAGTAGACAAGGTCAAGGTAGACCTGATTGCGAGTCTTCCACCATCCAAATCTGTCAAGAAAATTCATTCATTCTTAGGACATGCTGGATTCTATAGAAGGTTCATAGCTAATTTTAGCAAAGTGGCTCACCCATTGACCAACTTCTTAGCAAAAGAAATAAAATTTGAGTTCACTTCTGAGTGCCAAGAATCTTTTAAGTTTCTTAAAAAGGCACTTATTTTAACTCTCATTATTCATCCACCTATCTGGACTGAACCGTTTGAACTCATGTGCAACGCATTTGATCATGCTGTAGGTGCAATTTTAGGTCAAAGGATTGATAAGCTGCCTAGAGTTATTTACTGTACCTGTAAAATCTTAAATGATGTGCAGCTTAATTATACTACCATAGAAAAGAAGTTCCTAGTTATTGTCTTTGCCCTTGAAAAATTAAGGTCCTATTTGGTTGGATCCCACACCATTGTGTATACTGACTAGTTAGCTATTAGACATCTCCTAGCAAAGAAAGATGCCAAGGCACGCTTAATTCGATGAATCTTGCTCCTTCAAGAATTTGACCTAGAAATTAAGGATAAGAAAGGAACAGAGAATGTAGTAGCTGATCACTTGTTCCAAATTATAGTCGCACTATCTAGTAAACCACCTGTCAATAAATTTTTTTTGATGAACAACTCATGTCTGTGTCCACTGAACCATAGTATGTTGATATTGTCAACTATTTAGCTATTGGTAAAGTTCCTTCCTACTGGTCCACTCAGGATAAGTACAAATTCTTTACCCAAGTGAAGTATTTCATTTGGGATGATTCATATTTTTTCAAATAGTGTCTTGACTAGATCATTAGGAGGTGTGTCCCGAATAATGAGGTTAGAAGTATTTTATCTTTCTATCATGACCAAGCATGTGGTGGTCACTTTGCATCCAAAAAGATAGCTGCAAAACTCCTTCAATATGGATTTTATTAGCCAAATTTATTTAGAGATGCACATGAGTATTATAGAAGTTGTGCTCGGTGCCAACAAATGGGTCGAATCACCAAGAGAAACATGATGCCACTTCATCCAATCTTGGTGGTCGAAATTTTTGATGTATGGGGGATTGATTTCATGGGATCATTTCCAAACTCCTTTGGTAATGAATATATTTTAGTAGTTATCGATTATATCTCTAAGTGGATAGAAACTATTCCTTGTAGATCAACAGATAGCAAAGTGGTCATTAAATTTTTCAAAAAAAATATTCTCTCTCATTTTGGTACTCCTAGAGTAATCATTAGTGATCAAGGGATACACTTTTGCAATTGATTCTTTATTGCATTAATGAAAAAAATATAATGTCGCCCATAAATTGGCCACACTATATCATCCTCAAACTAGTGGGCAAGTAAAAGTATCCAATAGATAAATCAAACAGATCTTGGAGAAAACTGTTAATGCCAATAGAAAGGATTGGTCCTTGAAACTTGTAATACACTCTGGCATATCGCACCGCCTTTAAGACCAACTTAGAATGTCTCCTTATAGGATTGTATTTGAAAAACCATATCACTTATCTGTTGAGCTAGAATACAAAGCCATGTAAGCCATCAAGAAATTAAATATGGACTTGGATGCAGCCAGAAACTAGAAAATTTTAAATTAATGAATTAGAAGAACTTAGAAATGAAGCTTATGAAAATGTCAGGATGTACAAAGAATGAACAAAAATATTTCATGATCAAGCAATTCTTAAAAAATCTTTTACTTATGGATAGAAAGTTCTCTTATACAATTTTAGATTACACCTATTTCCTGAAAAGCTGAGATTTAGATGGACAGGACCTTTCTTAGTTAAAGAAGTCTTCTCGCATGGGGCAGTAGAAATCGAAAACACAAGCAATGATGCTTTGTTTAAAGTGAATGGTTAATGATTAAAATCATTCTTGAAATTATCCATTGAAGTTATTGAGGAAGCCATGGTTCTCTATGAACCAACAAATCTCGGTTGATTTATTTAGTCTGGCTAAAGACTTTAAACTTAGCACTCCTAGGAGGCAACCCAAATTCTTGCATTTTAACTTCTCTTTTTAGTTTATTTAGGTCTTACTTTAGTAAAGTCAATGATAAATAAGTTGGAGGGAAGAGCCAAATATGCATCCTCAAGAATATCTGAAGATCTCTATTGAACCAAGAACACATCAAATCAGGTGTATTCTTTTCTTTTTACCTATTATATTTTTTACTTTTCTTATCCCATTGAGGATAATGTTGAATAAGTTGGGGGTGAGGGATAAATAAACTTTGAACTTTATCTTGAATCTTTGCATTTATAAATTTATTGATATTCATATACCTGACTATGCTTTATACTTGAATAATATGAGACATTTTAGCAGTATTTGATGCACACTTTAGATTAGTTATGGAGTATCAAGAGACTGCATATTGAAAAAATTTAATAGAAGGTTAAGTCTAGAATAAAATTTAATTTTGAGCATTTCTAGCCTTTCCTATTAATATCTAAAGAAAGTTGACCTCTTATGGGTACAAGTGGGATATGTTGATGCATATAGTTCCTTCAAAAAAAAATTATTAGTTTTTCACTGAGTAACCGGATCTCATTGCTTAAGTAAGCAATGATATTTACATCAAAATAAGGATAATGTAAAAAAAAAAAAAACTCATATAGTTAAGTCTCAATCCATAGCCTATTTGACTCGAGTCAGTAAGTTCGAGGGATATTTTACACCTAATGTCCTAAAGCTAACTAGTTTGAGAGTCATTGGCTAAACACTCGCTACAAGGGTTAAATAGAAAGCTTAAGTGGTTAAGGCATTGCATGGACTATATTTTCTCATCAAAAAAATAAAATAAAATCATGAAGGAATGGATGTGCAAATACAAAACCACTAGCCCATCTTAGAGTTAGACAATCCAAGGATAAAGGTAGGAGTGGATCAAGAAAAAGCTTTGAAAAATTTTATGTTCTTTACTCAACCATTCTATCGGATAGCCTTAATATCCCAATGACATGCTTTGATAATTTTTTAGATGGATATCATTTACTTCTAAAAGTGTTAAATGAATATTCATTTAGAGGAGAGTCAGTATTGTATATTAATATTTTTTTTACTCGAGGATGAGTTAAATTTAAATTAGAGGATGTGATGAATATATTATTATAATATAAAAATATTAAAATTTATATTATTTTATCTTTTTATTTTATATTTGATACTTTTTATGATCTTTGCAGGAATAATTAATTTTAAAGTCTTAATCGTAAGCCAACCAGAAACAGTCCTCCAATACATGCAAATGAAGCTCCAATTCAAATTCAAGCTTGTTGGGTGCACGACACGTGAAGATACATAGATGCGAAATAAGGATCCAAATAAAAAAAAAAGAAGAAAAAAGAATAAAAGAAGATTGGTGCTGTTGGTTGTTAGCAAGTGCATTCAATGCAGAATGGAGAAGAAGCTCATGGAAGTGAGCTTGTTGTCTGGCTACATGTGAATGTCGGGCATGGGCCTATGAATGCTAGCTGCGGTCCTTGTGCGACGTAGGGGATCTACGCGGAAAGGGGCAAGCAATGGACATCAAGTTCTTAGAGAAAATATATATATATATATATTTAGAAATTTATTTAGAATGGAGAAATTTAGATTAAATGGCAACTTTTCCTCTTATCTTATCTTCCATCCTCTTCATCTTATCCATCCAAGCCTTTTTATCATTTAATCTCATCCATCCATTTTTTCAGAATGCAACTTTTCATTAGTCCCATATCTAAAAAATACAAAATCCTCCTTCCTCCTGACACCTATAAATAAAGTCCAGTACAACTACCTTGATATCTATCTCCACACCATAACTCTTGTAGGGGCCTGTGTAACAGGTGGGAATACCTATCTATAAAATTTTGATCCACCTTTTTTCCACTTTCTTTCACCCTTCCAACACTACAAGAAGGAGAGTTAGCTAGGGGAAGGTCAACCAGAGAAGATCTTGAGTTTTTTTTTTTCTTATTTCAACTCTAAGTCTTGTCAATGGCTTAGGAGTTAGTTTTGTATCAATTTTTATTTTAGTAATAAAATTTTATTTTAATTTTTTTTAATCATCCCTTATATAATTTAATTTTTGTAGTTTAATTTTAGCATATAGGATAGTTTAATTTCTTATTCTTTTTTTGCTTATTTAATTTCTACATTTTTTTTCAACAACTTTAAATTCTAGTAACTAGTATAATATTTCTTTTATGTTTTTAATCGACTTTATAGTTTTGAATCAAATCATGTCTAGATAAGCAATCCTTTAAAATTTGCGATGAAGCTAAACCATGATTAGAAGCTTTTTCTTAGAATTTCTCCTTGGCTTTTAATTTTTATAGAGTTCTTCTTTCAAACTTCTTACCTAGAGACTTGATGGACTATCATTGGATTTGAATCCCTTTATAGTTCATACTTGATTCAGTGCAAGAAGGGTAATAGGTAGAAGGCCTATAATCTTGTTAATTCCTTTTCTCTTCTTTCTTGTGAAAAACTTTGATAGATTATTGTTAGGTTAGAGCTCCTTCATAGTCCATACTTAAGTAACACAAGAGAAGTAGTTGAAAGAAGACTTCTTTAATTTGGATGAATGCTTGTCCATGCATTACACCTTAATCAAGAAACATCATAAGAGAAATCTTAGAAAGACTCTCTAAGTCATTGGTCTAGTGGATTCAAAAGTCCTAGATCTTTAGATTATTATTATATATAATTAATTTATTATTTCATAGTAAGTGACAAACAATGTCCCTTTCTCCTTATTAAAGCTTGTCTAAGCAAGGATTTGAACACAATTCAAATATAATTCCTTATGGGATTGATTCGTACTCGCTGGACCTGCAACTTTGCATACCATGCACTTGTGGTTTTAATTTAAGACACAACAGATGCTGAGGACAGTTCTTCTTCTAGTGTCCCTACTTCTTATGGTTAGTCTTGAACCTTTTGTTTAGACTAGGCATAGAAGCCCTAGTACGAACCTCTTCATACTGCTAAATAATATTCAACTTTCGATACTTGTTATCAAAGTTGGGTCTCATAAGTTTATCACTGTCTTACAGTGAATGGAGCAACTAGGGTTTAGCCTTAACTGCATAAAGGAGAACCAAAAGCCTAATAAATAAATGATTTATCAAACCTAAAGATTTGGACTTTAATCAAAAGATTCTTCCACTATTTTATTCAAATTGATAGCCTCTACCACCAATTCGAGGAATCATCTTAATTTCTTAGTGGATACTAGAATCTGTTAGGATTTGTGATGCTCCCAGGCCTTGGGAGGCTATAGGTGGAGTCAGGGTGTTGGCTTCGAAAGACTAGGATGGGTGTGGTCCTAGAACTAGGATCTGAATTATCCTAGGGTGAAGGTGGCGTGTAGCCCTACACGGACTCGAGGTTCAGGTGTGAAAACTGTAAGGAGCTTGGTAGGTGCTTTGGAGACCTGGGATACAAGATAGAGCAAAGAACCAAAGCCAGAAGAAGAATTAGCCAAGATAAGGGACTGACACATAGGTAGGCTGGCTCGGATATGCAGTCGAGCTAACTCGGACTGAGATCAAGTTGACTCGGAGTATAGTCAAATCAGCTATCTCAGGCAGATAGAAGACAAGGTTTGGATGAGAAGTAGTCGAGCCAGCTCGACTCTTGATAGAGCTGGTTCGATGGTGATGAATAAAATTGGATGGAGTTTTCTGTTTGGGGTCTTAAGGCCTGGTCCAATAAAGTCTTAAGATGGCTAACTCATGTATAGGTCTGATTTAGATCCAGAAAATGAGAGCATGGAAGACATGGATGTACATGAGCTCGGTGAGTGCTTTGATGTATTGGGTTAGCTAAGAAAGTTTTAGGTCGATCCTAATATCTATGTATAAATATATGGGATGTATTAGAGTTTTAGAACGTGGATTGAATACAGATCTTTTCTCCCTCAATCTCTCTTCTCTCTTCTCTCTAGGTTGCCGTCCCAAGGAGGCGCCTCCCTCAAGCCTAAGGAGGGAGGCGCCCCATCATAGATTTAGATTGGTAGATTGGTAGTTTGCTGCCCTTTGAGAATGTCAAAGATCTCCTCAGATCCATGCTAAGGATCAGAAGCTTCTGCAACATGGTATTAGGGCTAGGTGATGCCATGGTGATGCGCCAACAGAATCCACATAACTGCATATGGGCCCAAGAAAAGCTTTGGCTAATCCATATGCATCTATGGGTAGGTTCTTAACTAATTATTTTTTTGAATAATTTTTAGTATTAGATTTTATCCCAGGTATATTTTTAGTAGGCTAGGGCCTCCATTGAAAGTTCTAGTTAGGTACAACCATTAACATAATTGAGTTTGGTGCATCAAACGTATGATGACCAGGCCTGAAGAAAGCTTTAGCTAACCTGATCGTCATTCAAAGAGTGCGACTTAATCATCATATAATGAATGACAATTCCAATATCTTGATGAACACTAGGCGTAAAGCATCTCCAATGTCCACCCAGATTATTGGATCCATTATCATCCATCTTAATGGAAGGCTATGATCTAGTTATCACCATAACTATTTCATTTTAGGAATCTAATAATTTTAGAGAATTTTGTTAATTTGATTTAGAGAAGAGAGTCAGATGAATTAGGTAATCATGATTCTTCCACTGACTTCATCAAGTCAAATTAAGGAAGACCATTGATAGGCCAGTCTAGGAGCACCTAAATCAGTCACACTGATTTACCTAACTAACATGGGTCAACTCAAATTGTCAAGTAATCTGATCAAAATATAATTTCACGAAGAAGGCTAAGTAAGTAGGATTGATGGGAGGGTTTGCCAAAGCTTGCCTTAGATACCATCAAAAATAACCAAGTAAGCAGGCTGCCAATTAAAAACCACCAATCTGGATTGTCTAACTTATCTTAGACATCAACTGATTAATTAGTTTTGATTGAATCAACCTAATAGTTTAGGCTAGACTGCATAGCCAAGAATCATATCCTTTTTGGTTCTCGTTAAAGACATGGACATGACCAACTACAACTATTGTAATTAATCTAGAGAATCCCCAACCTAATCTATAACAACTATTGATTAGATTTAATCAATTCTTTAATTAAATCTATTCTTTAATCTAATCTTAGGTTTAACCCAATTAATGGACCTAATTTTCATTAACCCATTAACCCAAGTGTTATGATTTGTGTCTTAGGATCTTCAATTCACAATCCTATATCCTAATCAAACAACTCTTAATTCTCAATTAAGTTTTGGGTTGAGGGTTGGAGTTCGACATTTTGAAAATGATTTTCATATTTATAAAATATTTTTACAATATGATTTTATCAACTAGTTGCATGTTTGATTCATAATCAATATGCAAATAACATGAATCTACTGTAGATCTAATCTAAACATATTCATGTAATCTAGATTAAAACTATTTTAATTCTAATTTATTATAAATTATTTTAGATTAAATCTAACATATTTATAATGATAAAATTAGATTGAAACTCTTTCAATTGAATCATAAAATTTCTTAGATTTAGTCTAAAATTTTATAATTAGGACTTTGGATCAGCACGTACTAGGATAACTTTTTTATTATAAGTGATAAATCTTACAATAGGATAACCTTATAAGATCAGTCCGTGCAATCTAAAATATTTATTTTTATATTTAAATAATTTTAAATCTAATAAATTATAAATAAATCTAGATCATATATAATAAATTTATGATTTACATTAGAATTACATGAACTAGGACAACTTTTATACTGTAAGAGGTAAACCTTATAGCAAGACAACCTTATAAATCAATTCGTATGATCTATTTTTTTAATTTTAAATTTAAATAATAGATTATAATTTAGATCAAATCTAAATCATTAATCTAAACATGCAAAAAAAATCATGTAATAAAGAACCTATGCTCTGATATCAATTGAAGAAAACAGATCTAAGATTTCATGATCAAATTTTGAAACTTTTCAAAACATACAATAGAAAAGATGAACTAATCATATTAATTTATTAATAATACATGAAAGAGCCTTAGATATAGGATCTTATCACATGATTTATGCATGCTATTAAATCTAAAATTAAAAAATAAGAAAAGATAATGTTGATCAAATCAACATCAAAGCAATATTATACTAGATCTAATCTAGCATCAAAAAGAAGATCGCATCACCTTTACCTTTGCAAGTTGGATTTCTTAACTTGTTGATCCAAGGCTGAGGTCGTCGCTCTAAGCCACACATATGTCCAACCTCTACAGGATGTCCACATAAGGCCCCAATCTAAGATCTGAAGTCCGATGATAGAAAATCAGCATAGCATGCTAATACTGTGCTGATTCTTCTTCGATGGTTGATGTAGAACCTCCATCAATCCTTGGACCCTCTAATATTCAAAAAAAGAAGAAAGAGTTTTATGAAGGGATTTACCTCTCAAAATCTCACAAAAGGAGGAGAAAAGGATCAAGAGAAAACCCTGAAGAAGAACCCTTTCTTCTCCCTCCTTTTTCTCTCACCAGGACACAATGGTTTGTGTCTTAATGAAGCACCACGCCCAGATCTTCTTTGCACCCAAGCTTTCCATATCCTAAACCTATCTCTCAGGTCTAAAATTTATAGAAAATTGATGCCCTAACTCTCTTTAAATAGAGAGTTATGATAGAGTTCTTATCTAGGTCAAATATCTAGAAAGGTAGGTCCAAATTGAGCAAGAATTGGGGCACCTAACTCTTGGACGTTGGGTGCCCCCTCCTTATTTTTTTTTGTGGACTCTAGAAAATATGTGCAAATAAGTCTTCTATTTCTCACAAAATAATTAGAGGGAAATCAAGTGGTTTGGTGCCTCAAAGAAATAAGGAAAAATGATGTGTCAAACTCTATCCAATGGAGACCTAGGTCAAAACAACTTATTTATTTTGACCTATTCCACAACTAATTTCCTTCTAAAATGGTGGAAGACATAAAAAGAGCATGGATACTCTCTAGAAATAAAATCTTTCAAAAATATTCTAAGGAAATTGGTGTGGGGGGCATGGAAAGCAAGGTGGCGCAAGAAGGAAAAATCCTAGTCACGCTAGGACTTCTAGTTTTGACTTGGTCCAACTTATTATTTAAATCTAATTAAATTAAAACTAATACAATCTAATTAGAGATGATCTTAGTCTAACTAAGAGTCTAATTAAATTAGATTAGATTAAATTTAAATTTAATTTAATTTCTAATCAAACTAAAAATTGGGTGCATACAAGTCCTAATTGAATAGGGACTTGTTCTTCCTTGCAATTGGCTCATCCAATAAATCAATTGGACTTGATCTAATCAAGCCCAAACTAAATTTAATTAAATCATATTTAATTAAAATTAATCTTACCCCTCTGACTTAATCAAATTATGCTAATTAGTAATCTAATTACTAATCAATCCTCCTGCAATACTTGCACTAGGTCAAATATCAATCATATTGATTGTTTGATCTTAGAATGATTCTAAATCATTGATCAACCATCCAATCAGATCGAGACTTCTTATGTATATAACCCCATAGGTTTGAACCTAAATCGATAGTACTAAAATAAATTTTTGTACTAATTGAAGTGACCATCTAGCAATGATACTCGATGATCGGATAGGTCGAATGTGTAAAGCAATACTCTTAGAACCCATGTGGATATAGTTTCCATATAATTCATTTCCTTGACCTTAATGCTCATAGGATGACTCAGAGTTTAACTGTCAACCCTGATTAGGTCATCCATATTGTATTTCAAAATACCAAATCCATCTCATGGATTACGCTGGCCAAGGTTTTACTAAATTAAAATACAGTGATGCATTTTCTCCAAATCCTTGGAGTGATCAATCCCATATTGATCACACACCGACTTCACAAGTACTTAACTGTGACTAGAAACTTTTCATCACTGAATTAAAAATTTAGGTAGTCTAGTACCAAAGCACAGTGAGTTGCTTGCAAGCCACCATGGTGATCTCAGGTCTAAGAGATACTTATACCCATATTTTATTAGAGCAATTCTTGATAGCAGAATATCCTAGAGTTAGTCACATTCAATGATGATGTATCCTTATATCTCACCTATATGTTATACCAGTATCTCCACACTCTTTGGTTAAGAGAACAACCAATCTATATGGCATATAGCGATCTATACTCAATAAATGTTGTCATCCTGATTAACAACGTATCATTTAATCATGAACAGTTTAGAGACTAATCAATAAATCATCTCTTTATCGAAACTAAATAGTCTTAAGGACTTCATCACAACAAATGAAGTTCATTAGAAGATGTAGACTTTGTGATGAAAAAACTAGAATATTATTTTATTCAATAATAAATTATTTATAAATATAAAATAGCACAACCATCAATAGGCTAACGATTGATTTTAGGACACAATTCCTAAAAGTTGATGCAGATCTAAGTAGTGATGCCAATACTAGAAGGAGCATGTCTGGGTATATTTTTACTATAGATGGGACAGTAGTAAGCTGGGTGTCACAGTTGTAGAAGATCGTGGCTCTTTCCACCACTAAGGCAAAGTACATTGCAATCACAAAAGTCAGCAAGAAGATGATTTAGCTGTAGAATCTATTGAAAGGACAGAATAGAGAGCAAAATTATCGTGTATTATTCAGTGATAGTCAAAGTGCTATTCATCTTGTGAAGAATCCTATATTCCATGCAAGAACAAAGTATATACAGCTGAGATATCATTTCATTAGAATATTACTTGAAGATGGAAGCTTATCACTAAAAAAGATTCAGGACTCGAAGAATTCAGCCGATATATTGATCAAAGTGGTCACTGCAGAGAAATTGGGACTATGTATGGTCTCAATTGACCTCCAAAATTAATTGAAAGGAGGTGTCGCATAGAATACTAACTTTTGGAAGTTTGCTTTCCAAATGGAAGCACGTTTTGATATCTTAGTCTTCAAGTGGGAGAGTTGTTGGATGGTGGAGTCTAATCCATCCAAAATTGGATAAGAAAAAAGCCCAAGCCCAAAAGAAAGCCCAGGTGGAAAGAAAAGAGGAGAAGCTAAGCGAGCTCAACCCTTTGGCTGGCATGGCATGGCACCAGCAGGCCTAGTAGGCACGCAAGAATGCCCAACCCATGCAGGTGTGCGGCCCACTCGGGTGCACGGCCCAAGCCGATGCACGGGCCAAACACCCGTGCTGCCTAGCGCACGAGCATGTGCATGCAAACATGCATGGCCCACCATGATCTACACCACATGGCAAACCAGTGGGGACCGTGTGGAGGACATAGACCCCTAAGGGTCTACCATAAGTCACACAACATTTGAGGGGTTTTTGGTCATTTTGGCATGCCAGTGGGCGTAGGATTGGGCTGGTGTTTCGTATGCATGATTTATGCATGATGCATGGCAACAGAAAGATGCAGACGTGCATGATCAGACAGGCATGCCTAGTTGATGAGCCCGATCAAGGTATGATCCAATGGCTAAGGAAAATTCCAAGCATGATTAAGCAGCTAGAAGCACAATCAAATGGCAAAAAAAATGCTATGACTTAATCAGATGGCCAGGTGATAATTTTGAGTTTATTTTAGACTCGGATCTTCGATTTTGACATGGTTTGAAACTGTTTAGTCTTTAAAAAGGGTCAGTGGGCATTTGTTGCAGAACAGAGCATTGCAAAACATCCTGGGACATCTAGAGAGCAGTCAAAAGTATTTTTCAAGAGAGAGAAAGAGAGAGAGAGAGAGAGAGAAATAAGAGATTTTTCTTGTAATCAATTCTAAGAGTTCACCATGTGAGTGATTTATCATTGGGAGAGATTATTTTCTTCATGATCAAGATTGTTCATATATCCAAAAAAGAGAGGTTCTTCTTATCTCATCTCTTGTAACTTCCTATTTTCTAAATAAAAATATTATTCCATGCAGCCATGGATGTAGGAGCAAATAACTCCGAACCACATGAATTTTCTATGTTTGAGCTTGTAGATTTTATTTTTTTCTTTATTTTCTTTTGTAATTATCAAATCTACTGTGGATCATTCCATAACAAATATAAGAAGTCTAGCTTCAACTATCACAAAACGCATATATAATATTGCTGATGAGGCAAACATCATCTCCAACTACTCAAGATATCTATTATATGCTATCACTGTAGATATCCCAATTCAATTACCTATTAGGTGGAATTTGTTTGCAAAAAGAGTAGGGTTTAACCATTAGTTGCAAGAATATATGAAAATGCAAGTCTTGTTTCCACAAACTCCAAAAAGTCCTTTCCTTCAGTTTGTAAAAGCTAAATTCCCTAATACCGGCTTGCTAATCTTATATGCTCAAGGATTATTAGTGAAAAACAAGTAATTCTACAATCTATAGGAAAATTACAAAAGATGAACCCTCCATATATGAGAATAAATATTGTTGGGGATAAACCCCACTCTTGCCGAACTTTAGACTGGCGCCTGATCAAGAAGGATTTTTGATCATGGAAGAGCTTCAACCATGGCTTCACTTGTCCCTAGGTTGACAGACCTTTAGTATGCCTGCTGATCTTTGAGACTGCTTGGACGAACTTCCTCCGGACTTCTCCTTCAGTCAAACTTCCTCCAAACTTCTCCTCCAGACAAACTTTCTTAGAACTTCTCCTCCAGACGAACTTCATTTGGACTTGTCCTCCAGACAGACTTCTCCTTCAAACGAACTTGCTCCAGACTTCTCCAAATGGACTTCTCCAAATGAACTTCCTCCAAACTTCTCCTCTAATTGAACTTTCTCCAGACTTCTCCTCCAGACGAACTTCCTTAGGACTTCTCCTCCAGACGGACTTCTCCTTCAACCAAATTTTCTCTGGACATCTCCTTCAAATGAACTCTCTCTCTAGATGGATTTCTCCATTAGTCGAACTCCATCCAAATTCCTTCTAGTCTTCCAAAGGGCTTGATAAGCATCATAAATTTACCAATAAAAGTATTAATTTATCAATTAATTAATATTAATTTTTAAAAATTAATAATCAATTTATATATAATTTTTGAAAAATTCATATTTTTATTAATTAAAAAATTAATTAAAAAATAATAAAAATTAATAAAAATTAAAAAATAAAATTTTATTATCAATAGAAAGAGCTCATTTTTTTGATCACAACGAAATAAATTTCAAGTAAAACGGAGCTAAAATGAAAAAGATATGAATTTTTAAAAATATAAAATAAATAAAAATTAAATAAAAAAGAAAACGGCTCAGTCGGCTCCGCAAGCCGAGCCACCAAGCCAAGCCGAGCCATCAAGCCGACTCAGCCGTTGAAGCCATCAGCCGGTCCACGATCCAGGCGTGGACCGCCAGCTCAGCAAATTCCGGCGAATCAGAGATTGCCACGTGGTGGACCTAGACCCCTTAAGGGTCTACAGAAATTTATCGCGGCTCACAAGGGTAATTCAGTCTTTTCGTCCGACAACAGCGGCGCTGATTGGTTGCGGTGTGCGGTGCAGCCGGTCCACGCGGTCCATGGGAACAGTTATTGCGCGATCGGACGGATGTGGTTGTTTGCGGTCAGGATCGGACGGCTGTGGTTGCTTACGAATTTTATTCAGATACAAACATCACGCGGATCACCATCGGACGGAAGCGCTCGATCCAGGCGATGATCCGACGGTTCAGAACGCTGCCGGCGGTGATCAAGACTCCCGAAGCGCGATTTGCGGCCAGATTTTTCGATCAAGCGCGATCCAACGGCCAGAATTTAATCCGACCCGATCTGAGCTTATCTACATCCGATTTTGATGATTTTTGGACCGTTGGATTTCTATTGAACGGCTGGATTTTATCAGATTTATCAGAGTCATATCAGAGCTGTTTTGATTCAAATTTTATCCGAATTTGTTTGTATTTTGATGATTACAAAGGCATTAGTCCCATATTGCCTTTAGAAAAAATATCCAGCCCTCCTAGCTCTATAAAAAGGACCCCAGGCCATCAGAAATCAACATCTCCGATCAAGGTGAAGCTTTGGTACAGGGCGAAGCCAGGCTATGGGTTAAAGGCTGCTTCGAAGCAACTGGGTGCCGAGAAGAAGAGCCGAGCTTCTACACCATCTTTCTGCCAATGCCGATCCAAGATCAGAGATCAGGCTATTTTATTTTTTTATATTCTATGTATTTAAATTCTAAAATTTTAATTAATAAAAGTTTTATTTTTGCATTTTAATTTCTTACTTTTAATTTTTATTATAATTTAATTTCTGTATTTTAATTATTATTTTTTTATTTTATTGCAAGTAGATGCTAAGATCTAACTAATAGATCTTAGTACCAAGTTTAAATTTCTGCACCTTTTAATTTTTATTTTTTATTTTCCGACTTCATTTTTGATCTCGAAACTTTTCTTTTTTTTATCTTTTTCTTTTATAAAATCAAAGATTTCAAATCTAAAAATACTACCTTCCCTGTGGATTCGACCCGACTCACTACTATCTATGCAATTTTAATAATTTTAAGAAGTCGGATTAAACTGATAAACACGGTGTCTTAACGACAGCATCGCGTCTCTATCAGGGCTTCTTCTAGTCGAACCTTTCTCGCTACTAATAGCAATTCAGTCCAAACTTCAATAATTAAATCTGAACCGCCTGTATGTCACGATAATGGATGCATCATGATAATAGACACTATCCTTTGTAACAAACTCCACATGACCTGAATGGCCCACTACTCAGTGATTGCAACTATCATAATCAGTTTGTTACAAGCTCCGTTTATAAAAGAGACTCTCCAGATATATTTTCTTCAAGCTTTCTTCTCCATCTCAAAATTCTGCTACTTTCTCTACTGAGCATTCCATTTCTTTTGAATGGAAGAGCCGACTTGACTGTCAGAAGATCCTGTCGGAGCCACCCCTCCTCTGGATTGGACTTCTTTTGCAAGTCCCGACGGTGGCCTCGGCTTCTCCAGCTCCAGCCAGTTCTGACGTCAACCAAATTCTACACCAACAAAATTGGCACTGGAGGAAGGGACCTCTTTCTTTTAAGATTTTCTTATTCTTAAAGGAGCGCTCAGCAGAGATCTCTCTTCTTTTCTCTCGGAGTCCTTCTTTCCCAGTCGATCTCATGAGGATGCCTCCCCGGAAGGCCTCAACTCGACAGTCAACCACCTCCATGATCAGATCTCATCTAGATCTATCCATCCCTATCTCATTCCCGGCATCTCAAGCTTCACCGATAATAATGATGGATGCGAAGCAATTCAACCTGCTGGTCCAGCAGGCTAGAGGCCTCACTGAAGTAGTGTAGGCCATGCAGCAACAACAACCTCTAGCACCTGTCCAGCTGGAGCGGGCAACACCGAAACCCCAGGATTCGGTATGGAGATAACCGACTTGGGTGAGTTGGCTAGTAAATTTCGAAAAAGGAAAGCAGAGGGCAGAAAGCCCTTGCTCGAATCATGATTCGACCCCTGGAAGGATCTTACCCCCATTCTGCCAAAAGACTTTGGAGATCCACGACTAAAATAACCTTCTGGATCAAAAGCTGCAAGAAATGAACCAATGAATCAAAGAACTCCATCATGCTCCTTCCTCCCACATCAACGACATCTGCACTGACCCTCCTTTCTCCCAGCAAATCATGCAAGAATCAATTCCGCCAAACTTCAAACTCCCATAGTTCGAGAGCTACGATAAGACTACTGATCCGGTTGACTACCTGGAGGCCTTTGGAATTATGATGCTACTCCATGGCATGTCGAACACCATTTTGTGCCAAGCTTTTTCATGTACTCTAAAGGAAGCTATCAGAAATTGATACTCGATCGTCAAGTCAGGTACTATCTTTTCTTTTGATCAGATGAGCTATCAATTTACGGCTCACTTCATCAGCAGTTGACATCTCCGATAAGGTTTGGATTCCCTCATCCATATCAAATAGAAGGAAGGAGAGTCCATTCGGGCATATATCAACCGCTTCAATACTGCTGCTCTGGAGGTCCGAAACTTGGATCAGTCTGTTGCAATGGCTGTACTAAAGGATGATCTTTAGAAGAATGATCTGCTATTCTTCCTAGAGAAGAAGTATCCTAGAGATTTTGCTGATATACTAGCCTGGGCTGATGGTTACGCCTGGATGGAAGAGGCCTTCAAGGCGAAGGATGAAGAAGCCGTGAGAGAGTGGAAGGTGGATGATTCAAGCAAGCCCATAGTTGAAAGAAAGTCGAGTGAAGCTCAACCGCACTCTAGAACTCCTTCCGAGCATAGACAAGCCCGAACTCCTCCTCGAGCTTGTTGTTAGAGAAGCCCTAATCAAATGGCATGATGAAACTCTCCCCTCAGAAGGTTCCACACCTATGCTCCCCTCAACGCTCCAAAGATTCAAGTCCTGATGGAGATCAAGTTACAGCTGCCAAGGTCGAAAAAGATGCAATCTCATCCCGACAAGCAAAATTCTAACAAGTACTGCCTCTACCATCATGACCATGGTCACGATACTGAGGAATGCATCCAACTCTAAGATGAGATCAAGAAGCTCATCAGGCGAGGCCAGCTTAGTTGATTCCTATGATGTAGGCCTGAAGTAAGAAAAGATTGGCCAAGGACGCTGCCCCAGCCCGAACCATCAAGGAGGAAAGAGCAACAAGGGGATCAGCCATTCTTCAGCATCATCAACACCATTTCTGGGGGACTTCGATAGGGAGAGGCTAGCGGATCGCTAGGGAAAGAGAAGAAGTGAAGGACTGAAGAACCAATAACTTTCATTGATAAAGATGCTCAAGGAGTTCAGTTCCCATATAACGACGCGATTGTAATCTCTCTAAACATTGCTAACTATAATGTACACCACGTTCTGATAGATAATGAAAGCTCTGTCGATATCTTATTTTATGATGCTTTCTCTAAAATGTCTATACCTAATAACTACTTGGGACCTATGAATTCTCCATTGGTGGATTTCACTAGCGATGCTGTGCCAGTTAAGAGAATAATAACACTAATTATGGCTGCAAACAATACCCTAAACGGACTAGAGTGTAGGTTGACCTTTTGGTAGGAAAAGCTCCATCTGCTTATAACAAAATTCTCGGCCAACCTAATCTGAATGCACTTCGGGCAGTAGTATCCACTTATTATCTAAAGATGAAGTTTCCAACAGATCATGGGATTGGAGAGGTCAGAGGAGATCAAGCTCTGGCAAGGCATTGCTACTCCATCACCTTACAAAAAAGTGGCCAACTCGACCTTTGTCTAGTTGATGGGCTGGATGTTCACGACGACCTTACTGAGGAGCGAGATGAACCCATGGAAGATCTGATAGCTATCTCTCTAGATGACGAGAACACAAAACATATGGTGTAGATCGGCTCTAGCTTGGACGAAGAAGTTTGGAAGCAGCTCATTGCCTTCTTACAAAAGAATGCCGATGCCTTTGCCTGGGTCCATGCAGACATGCTAGGAATTGACATTGAGGTCATGGAGCATCGGCTGGCTGTTGATCCCTAATGCAGATCAGTGAAAGAAAAGTTTGAAGCCATGCACCGAAAGACAGAAGGTGATAGCAGAGGAAGTGGACAAACTCCTTAAAGCTGGGTTCATTCGAAAAGTTAACTACCCAAGTTGGATCTCTAATATGGTCCTAGTCAAGAAGGCCAATGGCAAATGGAGAATGTGCATAGACTTCAAAAAGCTGAATAAAGCCTATCCAAAAGGCAGTTACCCTTTGTCCAGAATTGATCAATTGGTGGATGCAACTTCAGGCCATGAGCTTCTCACCTTCATGGATGCCTTCTTCGACTATAATCAAATCCAAATGGCACCGAAGGATGAAGAGAAAACTACTTTTATTACTGACCGTGGTCTTTATTATTATAGGATCATGCCCTTCAGGCTCAAAAATGCAGGCGTGATATATCAACATCTAGTCAATAAGATTTTCAAAGAGCAAATCGATCGCAACATGGAGGTCTACATAGACGACATGCTTGTCAAGAGCCAAACTTCGATTAGTCACGTAGCCGACCTTGAAGAGACCTTCAACGCTCTTCGAAGATATAAGACAAAGTTGAATCCGACCAAGTGCACCTTCGAAGTAATCTCAGAAAAATTCTTGGGGTTCATGATCTCGAGGCAGAAAATCGAGGCTAACCCGGAGAAGATCCGAGCTATCTAGAAAATGACTACCCTGAAATCAATAAAAGAAGTTCAGTACCTAATCGAAAAAGTGGCATCTTTGAATCACTTTGTCTCGAAGTCGGCTGACCAATGCATGCTTTTCTTCCAGCCCTCAAACAATCAAAGAACTTCTACTGGACTACGAAATGCCAACAAGCATTTGAAGAGCTCAAAAGCTACCTCGGGTTGCTGGCTCTATTGGCTAAGCCCAAACTTGGAGAAGGATTGTTTCTATACTTGGTAGTCTCCCCAACAGCCCTCGCAGCAGTTTTAGTCAAAGAGGAGGCAAAAATGCAGCAATCAGTCTACTATATAAGCCAAGTCCTAAGAGATGCAGAGACTAGGTACACTAAATTGGAAAAATTAACTTATGCTCTTCTGATTGCAGCCAGAAGACTTTGGCCCTACTTTCAGGGGAACATAATAACACTCCTCACTGATCAGTCAATCAAGGCAGTTCTTCACCGAACAGACGTCTTTGGAAGAATCGTAAAGTGGGCAATTGAGCTCATTCAACATCAACTATCAACCTCAACCATCAATCAAAACTCAAATGCTGATCGATTTTATAGTTGAATGCACGATCCTAGATGATGCTAAACCTGAGCAGAATGAGGCCAGCATTCTGCGGCTGCAACCGAGCTTTCCCGAAGAAAGAGAGGACCTTTTCGAAGGTTTCTGGGCCCTATATGTGGATGGCTCTTCTAATGCTTTTGGTGCAGGAGCTGGACTAATCTTGGTCAATCCGAAAGAGGCTATTGCCAAGTATGCATTGTGTTTTGAGTTTTCTACGACGAACAATGGAGCAGAATATGAAGTTCTGATAACGAAACTAAAGATAGTAAAAGAACTAGAAGCAGATCGGCTCCGAGCTTACAGTGATTCATAGTTGATAGTGGGATAGATCAGCAGCGATTACGAAGCTCGAAAGAAAAATATAATAAAATACCTTAAGAAAGTGAAGAGATTAATCCCGGCATTCAATAGTTTCAGTATCCAGCGGATCCCAAGGATGGAAAATGCCATAGCCGACCTTCTATCCAAATTGGCCACACTTGCCCCCAATGAACTTCCGAAGGAAGTATACTTTGAAGTACTGAAATGTCCAAGTTCGAAAGAGTCGCTGACTGCCATGCAAATTGACCATGAGTCCTACTGGATTGATCTATTAACTGCTTATCTCAAAGGCGGAACTCTCCCTCACGATCCAAAGGAAGCTTAGAAGTTGAGGATCTAGGCCTCCCAATATGTACTTTATGAAGACAAACTATATAAGAGATCATATTTTTTGCCACTTTAAAGATGTCTCCGACCTTCCGAGGCCGATTTTGCATTATGGTAAGTGCATGAAGGAGTCTATGGAAACCATCTAAGCGCTAGATCCCTGTCTCACAAGCTGCTTCGACAAGATTATTATTGGCCAACTATGCACCATGATTGCATTGAATATATTAGAAAGTGCGACTGCTGTCAAAAAAATATAAATATACAAAGACAGCCAGCCTCCAAGCTTACCCCACTAAGTGCCTCTTGGCCATTTGCACAATGAAGAATGGATATACTTGGCCCCTTTTTGATGGCACCTAGACAATGAAAGTTTCTCTTAGTTACGATCAATTACTTCACTAAATAGATTGAGACCAAACCCCTGGCAAAGTTTACTAAAGCCAAAGTGCAAGATTTTGTTTGAAAGTCAATTGTTTGTAGATTTAGCTTGCCCCGAACCCTTATTGTAGACAATGGACTATAATTTGTTGGGAGAAAGTTTGCTGAGTTCTTTGAAGATTTGAACATCTCTCACAACTTCACGTCAGTAGCTCATCTGCAGGTGAACGGTGAAGCAGAAGTGACTAACAAAACCTTATTACAAGGCATCAAGGCAAGGCTTCAAAGAGCAAGGAGGACTTGGACGGACGAGCTTTACCATGTCTTATAGGCATACCGAACTACCCAGAAGCTACCAACTGGATAAATGCCATTCGCTTTGACTTTTGGAATGAAAGCAATCATCCTGATAGAGCTCAAGTTGCCATCGGCATGGGTTGTAGCCTTCAGCTAGCAATGCAATTCGCAGGACCTCAGAGCAAACCTCGATCAGGAGGAAAAATGAAAAGAAGCTCAAGTTCGGATGGTTGCTTATAGATGAAGAGTGGTCTGCTACTATAACTCTAGAGTCAAAGGTCGATGAGCAGCCATTTCACAATCTCAAAATCAAGGGAAACTTGCCTCAAACTGAAAAGGTCCTTATGAAGTCAAAGAGATCGTCTGGCCTGGAACTTATTACTTGAAGGAACTCGGAAGCACCGATCTTCCATGACCATGGAGCTCGGAGAACTTATGCATTTACTATCAATAATCTTATTTAAATAAAATCTTCTTATTTTAATATCTTCAATCTTGGTGCAAAACTATGATGATAGAAAATAGCCTTCCGAACTTTGTCATTAAATGAAGTTAGCCCTATTAGGAACAGGAGGAGAACCACATCCTAACATTAAGCTAAAGCGATGATCTCGGTTACTTAAGCTGGGATGTGGGGAGAGGCTCTTTCAACGGCCCTTTTGTGCTCCTATAGTCCTATTAGAAATAGGAGGAGAACCTCATCCTAACATTGAGCTAAAGCGAAGATCTCGATTACTTAAGTCAGGATGCGGAGAGAGACCCTTTCAACGATCCTTTTGTGCTCCTATAGCCCTATTAGGAATAGGAGAAAAATCTCGTCCTAATATTGAGCTAAAGCAAAAACCTCGGTTACTTAAACCAAGATGCGGGAAGAGGTCCTTTCAACGATCCTTTTGCATCCCTACAGCCTCACTAGGAATAGGAGGAGAACCTCGTCCTAGCAAGAGCAAAGAATGCCCCGACGACCTCATCCTAACATGGGTAAAAATTCTTAGTTGCTTAAAATGGAGGAAAAATACTATTCGACTCTCATCCTACTAAAAGAAAAGGTAAAGAGAATAAAAGAGTCAACAAATATCTAATCCACGCAAGAGGACGGTAGAAGAAAGTGCCATTTCATTAAAGTTAAGGATAGTTACAAAACGAGGATCTATAAGACCAAGTACAAAATAGAAGGATGGGCAAAATTCTAAGAAGGATATGGTTCCTCAGACTTCGGACTACTAGCCAGTACTAAGGATTCCTTCAAAATGACGATCTCTTCTTCAAGCTCTTTCCTCCTCATCAAGTTGTCATGAAACATCCGATCAGCCTGTCGATAGTTCTCCTCTGACTTTCACAGCCTCTTTCTTAGAACCTCCGATTCAGCTTCTGCATCCTTAATGTCTCGCTGCTCGCAAGCTAGTTGGATCTTCAGCTGCTGAATCTCGATCTTCTCCTACCCGATGGATTCAAAAAGTTCTTCCATGATCCTCCTCAAGATTGCAACCTGCTCTGACTTCCTGCTCGATCCAGCATAATAGCTATCAGCGAGCTGCTTTTGGAGTCAGACCATCTCACTCTTAGTGGCACGAAGCTTTTGCTCAAGTTTGGATATTCTTTCACTCCAACCCAGCTGATAAGTATAGTAAGTGAGCTTAACATCGTGCAACTCCTTCTGGAGTGCAGAGAATTTCTTCGACCAATCCCACTCGTAGTGTGCTTTGTCAGAGGACCATGGCAAATTCCCTTCTAACAATCGAATCTTCTCCTTGGCCGCTTTAAGCCCGACCTTGAGGGAGCTGATCTTCGTCGTTAACATCCAGGACTTGTCACTGACATTTTTCTTGAGTTTGGCAAGCTCCTTCTCAAAACACCCTTCCTGATAGCAAGACTTGCAGAATCTCGCATGTGTAGCTTACGAAGATGGGTGACCTCGATTGTTGCTTTCGAAGCATTCTTCCTGAATTTTTGAAGTTCATCTTTAGTTTTCTTCAATTTTTTTTTCAGCTGATGAACTTCTTTCCTCAAATGTTTAAGGTGAGCCTTCAAAGGGATGCTCTGAGGCAACGGATCGGCATTGACAGGGGACTGCATCCAATGCACGAAAAATATTCAAAAGCACTAGAAGGTATTGACAAAAAGAAACTTACTTTCATTAATTAAAGTTCTTCGAGTACAGGATAAAATAAAAAAAGGAAGAAAAAAAGAGAGGAAAAAATACAACTATTAAGAATCCCCAATCTTGGGAGGAGAAATAGGAGAGGAGCTCGGCACTCTAGCAGCAGTCGCGGACTCGAGAGTCAGTTCAGCTAATTTGGAAGGAGCAGTAGGGGAGCCCGATGCTTCAGGGACAACCTCGGGCTCCAGCATGGGTTCAAGCACCTCGATAGTAGGTTCGCAGGCCTTAAGGGCTGCTTTGGCAGGACAAGGGTCGGCCTCAACAACTGATGATCCAGTCTCTTCATCGAAGGTGTCTCCATAAAAAAAATTAAGATCAAGTTTGGGAAACTTTTCAGCCACTCGGTCCTCGCAGAGATCATACCCCTTTCGAAAAGCCTCCTGGCTGAATGCAATGTTCAGGTCTATCATTTTAGACAAAACCTTGAACTCATCCACCGCTTAGACCTTTGCCTCCGAGATCTGCCTTAAGGTTTCATTCTTTAGCTCAGCAATCTTGACCTCGACTTTTTTCCTCCTCTCCTCCTCCAAAGCCAAAGCAACCTACGACCCCGCCAGAGCGAGCTCTCCCTTCCGGAGTGCCTCTTGAAGGACCCCAACCTCAACCATCTTCTCCTCCAAGAGACAATCAGCTTCAGCGGTCCTCTCCTAAAGGCGGTCAACTTTGGCCTGGAGGTTCTCCTGAACCCTTGATGACTCCGACTTCAAATGGTTCACCTTTTTTATGTATGCTAGCAATTGTTAATCTGACTGCAAGGAGCAAACAGAGTTGTACAGGCATTAGAGGGAAAAAGAAAGAAGAGATGTAGTGGGATGATTATCTAAAGGAAGGTACCAAGGGAGTCCTAGGTGAGTTGGGCATCATCAAGGTCGACCATCTGATCTACGACCTCGGGTAAGGCAAACTTGTCGATCAGCTCTCGTATGGTGTCCAAGGTGCTGAAGGGGTCCTCTTCCAAGTCGTCATTATCATTGGATCGACTAGGACGAGCCTTGTATTGCATCTTCACAACAGCCGACTTTTTCTTCTTTTTCTTCTCCTCTCCCCCTTCTCTCTCGACAGGACGATCTTCGACTGGGGAACTCGCAGACACAGGAGGCACCGAACCCCCAGCGACATTAATCCTGGCAATAGGGGGAACCTCGGTAGGGTGAGGCATTTCAGCGCTCTCGGCAGCTTTGGAAGTGGCAGCGGCATCGGGAGGAGCCATGGAACTCAGGGTGGTAATCTTCACCCTCTTCGAACTCTCTCCTGATACTTTTTCCTTCCTTTTTCAGGCATGAAGTCCTTTGGCAAGTTTGTCAACGGCTCAAGCATCCATCTCTGCAACAAATAAAAGATCATAATCAGCAACATCCACATACATACAAAATTTTGTGAAAATTTGAAGCTTGCAGAAAAGTACCAACCGAGTCGAGGGGACTCAAACCCATGTTGAACAGAGTTTGATCCTTCAAGAGTTTGAGTAGAAGGGGAGTCTGGTAATTCCTAAGTTTACTAACAAAGTCAAGATCACCCCTATCTAAACTAGGAGCTTGGCGGATTGACTCTCTAAGAAGACCCCAAGGAGGAAGCCCTAGCATTAAAGTTTGTCAAGATACAAAAAAGAACCTCTCCTTCCAGTTGTGAATAGAAGAAAGGGCTCCTTTCAATAACCCTTCCTTGCCGAACTAGGAAGAAAAGTACCACCAATCCTTTGCGGAAGGGTGGTGCTTGAAGGTGTAGTAATTCCTAAAGAGGGAGATGGTTGGACGAACTTCAGCAAGATGGCAAAGAGAGAGGAATCCAATAAAAAATCTGAAGAAGTTTGGTACTATGGAGGCAAGCGAAATATTCAAGAAGCAAAAAAGACTAATTACAAAAGATGGGAGAGGAAGCCTTAGTCCAGCACGAAGAATTTTTAGGTATAGACAAAATCGACCGAGTGGGGGAGAGCAAGCCCGGTCGCTGGATCCATGAAGTTTTAGTTCATACTCGGGAGGGACCTCGTATCATATCCTAATCAGTGAAAGGTCATCTAAAGACAGAGAGCAAGGAATGGTGCCATGTATAAAGGTTGAATAGGATACACTTTGAGTTCGGCCTCCTCACCATAGTTGGGGTTTCGAGAGGTCGGATCAAACAGACTCCAAGAATCGGATGACTGAGTTGTTTTAGGAGACATTTGGATCAAACTCAAATATAGAAAAATCCCGAAAATCAAAGAAAATAAAACACAAAACTGCTACGGAGAAACCGAAAGAACAAGATGCAAAAGATGCAGAAATAATCAAGAGAAAGGTTTCAAAGATAACCTAGTTAGGTCTAGAAGATCAACGAGATGACTGGCATGGTAGGAAACGAACAAAAAAAGCGCCGGCAAGTGAAGAAACTGGAAGAAGGAATCGAAGTGCTCTTAGGCAGAAGGAAGAAAATAGAAGGAAAGAGAAGAGTGTAAGGAAGAATGAGTTCTCAGAAGAAAGTGCCAGACCTAAATATCCCGCAGAATTTGAAGCAGTTATGATGGAAAGGCTCCTCCAGTCGGTCTTCAATTGATGCATGTCTCACTCATTGCGACAAGCGACTAGCGGTCGGCAGAACCACAATTGCACCATACTTGGGGTAGCGTCTCAGCAAGAGTTTTGAAATTTGTCTTTTCAGATCACTTCGCATTTAAGGAGGCTTCAGCACCAGCACGATAAACGCCAAAACTTTCCATCCTGCTAGCACTAAATCTGGATCGAAACTTCGACAGTCACCTATTATGTACTCTCTTTTCTTGAATTTCGAACTCAGAAGTAGGAGAACTATTATTGGAGATAAATCCTACTACTGTCGAACTTTGGACTGGCGCCTGATCGAGAAGGATTTTCGATCGCGGAAGAGCTTCAACCACGGCTTCGCTTATCTCTGGGTTGACCGACCTTTAGTATGCCTGTCGATCTTTGGGACTGCTTGGACGAACTTCTCCTTCAGTCGAATTTCCTCCGGACTTCTCCTCCAAACGAATTTCCTCTGGACTTCTTCTCCAGACAGACTTCTCCTCTAGACTTACTTCCTCTAGACTTCTCCTCCAAACAAACTTCCTTTAGACTTCTCCTCCAGATGGACTTCTCCTTCAGACGAACTTCATCCGGACTTCTTCTTCAGTCGAACTTCCTCCAGACTTCTCCTCTAGATGAACTTCCTCTGGACTTCTCTTTCAGTCAAATTTTCTCTGGACTTCTCCTTCAGAAGACTTCTCTCTCCAGACGGATTTCTCCATCGGTCAAACTTTCTTCGAATTTCTTCCAGTCGTCCGAAGGGCTTCTCTCAGTCGAATCTTTCTCGCTACTGATAGCGGTTCAATCCAAACTTCAACAATTAAATCTCAACCGCCTGTATGTCACGACAATGGATGCATCGTGACAACATACACTATCCTCTGTAATAAATCCCATGTAGCCTGAATGGCTCACTACTCAGCGGTTGTGGCTGTCACCATCAGTTTGTTATAGGCTCCGTCTATAAAAGAGACCCTCCAGATACATTTTCTTCAAGCTCTCTCCTTCATCTCGAAACTCTGCTATTTTCTCTACTGAGCATCCCATTTCTGTTAGCCGGAAGAGCTGACTTGATCATCGGAGGGTCCTGCCGAAGCCACCCCTTCTCCGGTTTGGACTTCTTTTGCAAGTCCCGGCGGCGGCTTCGGCTTCTCCAGCTCCAGTCAGTTCCGACGTCAATCAGATTCCATACCAACAAAGATTAATATATTAATTATAATATATTAATATATTGAAGTTAAAATTTTTTTTGAGAAACGGAGGAAGCAATTAAGATGCTTCTTCCAGCGATTAATATATTAATTATAATAGTAATAATAAGTGGTAAGGATGGAGATGCACGGAACGTGGTCTCACCAGATGGTGGCGTCAACTAATATCCCATTACAAAAATCCCTCCCCCGTGATGTGAAAGACCTGTTACGAAAGAATATTTACAGGCCTGTTGCAGGCCTACAGAGAGCTCTTTACGAACCATGTTACGGATGCTGCCGGAACTCCTATGCACTTATTCCAGCCAACATTGCGACAGTTTGCATTTGGTCTTCAGTCGCTGGAGGCCGATCCTCCTTCGTTGACTTCCGTAGAGAACATTAGATGGTATTCCTGACTTGAGGAGGCCAGGGGGGTAGTCAGGTTTCTTGTCTGCAGTGTTTTGAACTGATGCAGTCCAGTCAGAGAATAGCGAAGCAATCCGTTTGCTGACCACCCAAAATGAACAAGCTTCAAAATTGAATACCCGACCATTCCTCTTTTTCCAGTTACACCAAAAACCCACTACTAAGACTGCATCCCAAGCTTTGGACCATTCTAGATCGCCTATATTTGATCTCCAAATATTGAAGTTAAATCTTATCATCCAAGGGATTGCATCGTCCGTATTATGGATCTAGATTATATGATCCTGTCGAATGCCAATCCAAGGATGACTTCCACGTCACTGAAGACCGTTTAGTTTGGACTCCAGATTCTGAGAGCAACATTCACTAGCAGAGCGCTGAAAAGGCCCATTCGTGATATAACGCAATGCAAATTTATAAATTCCTTCCCTGCCAAGCAATGAGATACCTGCTTCAACCAACTATTTTCATCCTCCCCACAATAAATAAGAGATGTGGTATTTGATGGACCAACATACGAATGAGTGGAAGGCATTTTTCCCTTAACCTCATCAAATGGACTCTAGATGTTCAGACAATTTATCTTAATGTATAATATGCAGCCAGAATAAGTTTTTTGTATGAAATGGCATAGGTCAAACTGTCTCGTTCCATCCTTATTTGGTTATCGAATTTCTCTCAAGTATAAAAATCGGAAACAGTTACATTAAATTCTGACATACTTCTAGGTATATTGAGAATGCGTCACTACCTGGCACGAGCACTCATCGTTAAATAATCATTTACAAAGACCATGCTAGTTAACCTTAGAACTGAGAATAATGCATCTTAAGCATAGTCCTATTGCTAAACAAAGCATGGCATCCAAATTATCTAATTCATCTGATATATCCAACAGAAACAACCAAGAAGACTTAAAATATTTTATGATTGTCCTCATCTGCATAAATTTCAAGAAGCCAATCAACTTCTGGTTTTTCTTCCTCTCTTTCTTTCCACTTTTTATGATTGTTCTCATCCTCTTTTTCCATATAAAAATATCATATCAGTTTAATATTTGTACCTACATAATAATGAGGTTAAAGTCTTTCTAAACTGAAATCAAGCACGAGGAAAAGTTAGGGAGTCAATTAGGCCAAATTCACAATCGTTATTCCTATTCAATTTTGAGGAAGGAAATTGACAGCAATTGGAATTTGCACTGAATTTGGACCACCTTGGAAGGGTTTGCATGCATAAAAAGTTTATCGCAATTCTGATCATCAAAAGAATTTGGAATGTTTCAAAATCCTATTTGACTATAATAGTTTTAAGGTGCCTTATTCTCATTTTTGTGGAGTGTCCTGAGAGCCAACAATTTTGTTGGATCATCTAGATAATCAATTTAAGTATTACTCAGTATAGCATAATATGCACCATAGCACTGTTAGATGTATGCTCTAGAAGTCAGATTGGTTAAACACTTGTAATACACTTTTAGAGGCAATCTTATAATTTTGACTATAAATTAGTAAAAGAATTATTTTCTATCATAGTGTATATTTAAAGTGTCTGTGGTAAATCTTTTGAGTTAATGGTAACGATAATTCATATTTTCAAGAGTTAAAAATTTAAGCTATTAATTTTCATAATTAACTCATAAACTACTCTTGACCATAAGATCATCACGAGGATGGTGATTGATCTGAAAGATTGGTATATGATTGCTTTCTTAGAGTAGATGAGTCTTGAGTCTACGATGTGGAGACACCGGAACGAGAGTATATGTACTCGTTAGAGAACGAGGGCATTGAGCATGACCACCTCAAGCAATCATAAGAGAGTCTACCTTCTCGTCGATAACTAGCTCGATGCTGCAGTAGTGTATCTGGTTCTTTGACCTGAGGTGCATCGGCAGTTCACCTTGAGAGTGTTATAGTTTGACTACATCATAACTCAATCTTCTAGCCATTCGAAATTCTAAGTTATATGTTGGCTATAGCATATTCATTGTAGGAATTGGATTACACTAATAGGAGATCTATCTACCTCGATAGATGAGGAGTAGCCCTATGATGATCATAAGATCGAGTCCTTAAGCCCATAGTCATAGTAGTGTGAAGATGATAGAAAGAGTTTCTATTAGCATTTTACATTGGACTCAAATCAAATGATTAATTCATATGACGAATGTTGGGTTTGACGAGTTTACCTTAACCCTAATCCTGTTAGAGCTCAAGATAGAAGAACTTAATCATACAGATAGCTGCATCGAGAGGTTTGCTTTCAGTTCTGATGGATTGCCACTATATACTGCTAGGTATTACTGGTAGATTTTGAGAGCAATTAGAATGATCTTGATGATCAATCATTCTAACTATGTGAATCAAAAAAATTTTGATCTATCGAAAGATATTTTGATGATGTCGATGATAGAGATTGTGACATATCCCATTACCATACGGAACTGAACATAATTAGGTCATACAAATAAGGATTTGGATCTGGATATGATCAATTGGGCTAATACAGTTCGATTGATTTGGATTTGATCCATCATGTTCAAGAAAATCGTGCTAGCACACGATTAAGCTTGACATTCTTCTTCTGTAGTTTTTTGATCTATCTCGATTGAGTCAAATTTGATTTGACTCATTCCTAGATTATAAATGAATTTATTTTTATCTGGCTGGAACTTGTCCAGGTCAAATTAATTTTAGAAATAAATTTATTCTGAAATATAATTGGAATAGGGTCAATAGTTGACCCAATTGAAAGAATTGAGGGTCATAGGATTAGAGCCTTCTAAAAATTTTTTTAGAAACTCTTTTCTCTAATTTTTGGATATGTGATAGGGCACGAGTCATATTGTGGGTGTTCCAAATTTGGTGATTTTTGAAGGTGCCTAGATTGGGTTAAGATAGAGTTTGATTTAGATCAAACTCTTAAGGGAAGAGTCTTAGGTGCCCTGGACTCTTCCTTATCCCTTCATGTCGCCACCTTTGGAGATGTTTTTGATCGACCAAACCTAATTGAAATTAGGATGGGGACGTGGGTTATCAGCTCTAGAGTCCTAAGTTATCAAGCAATTTGATTGCTTGATGAAATGGGACTCTAAGGTGGCGCAAGAGTCTATTTAAAGACCCTACACCCTAAGGCTTTAATCCTTTGATCACCACATCCATATGCTACCACCATAAACCTTGTCCATGCCCCATCTAGAGCTCCTCCCTCTTTTCTCCACATCCACACCAGTGTTGGTGAGGTTTTAGCCATCAAAAGTTGAGAAAAACTGAAGATAAAATAAGATAGGGCGATCAAGATCAAGAGACAAGGTGCTACCTTCAAAGTTTGTTTGAAGGCTTCACAAATCAGATCCAAATCTAATCTTTTGAGATTAGATCCACAAGGAGAGCACATCTAGATCCTGCTTGAGTAGACTATGGTAGAATCCAGGAAATTACGTGGCTACATCCAGAACTGCGGGTGATAATAGATCATCGATAGGATAAAAGCTGTTTACCCAACCAAGGTAAGAAAATTAAATTAGATTTGATTTTAATTTTTAGTTTTAATATCAAATCTATAGGATCAGATCCAAGATATCTTAGATTTGATTAGAATTTTTTAAAAAAATTTAAAATATCTCTTTAAATCTAATCAGATCTTAACAATCCTGTGGCGGACAACAGAATTTTTTCTTCAACTGGTATCAGAGCTACATTAGCAGTTCTTCAGATCTATTTTAGATCTAATTTTATTTTTATTTATAATTTGATATTAAAAAATTTTAGATATCACAGCATATGTGATTAGATCTAAAATTAAAAAATTAAATAATTTAGATCTATAGTAGATGAGATGCATGACTAGACTAGGTATAGAATAGTTTTATATGTAGTCTAGCATAATCATATTTTAATTTAATTAAATATAATTTTAAATTTATTTTATTTTTATTTTTTAGATATTATAAATATTATAATTAAATTTAAAAAGTAAAAAATATAATTTTTAATTTTTAATTTATTCATATGAGATATAAAAGATGCATATTTAGACTAGTTGTAGAATAGTTCTATGAACTGTCTAGAATAGTTTTATTTTGATGTGATCAATTTAAATTCTACTTTTAGATATTATATGTGATATATCAGATCTGAAAGCATGCATGTTTAGTTAAGTTATGATATATGAGATGTATGCAAGGCATGTATAGGTTAGATCATTAATTATATGTGTGATATATGATTTAGATCTAACTTATTTTGTAATAAAAAATATATTTTTGATTAAGACATTCTCCTTAGCCATCCGGTCATAAGAATAAAGAAGGGATTTAAAGGATCCTCTCCTCCTATTCGATGGGGATGTTCTTATGGCGTGTAGGGCATGCTGTGTGTTCGTCCTTAATCAGAAATCCTTAAAACTTACTTTCTGCAAAACCCTAGATCCTGAAATCCTAAAATTTATTGTGCATATTTTATTTATGAACCCAAACTTAATTAAGAATTAAGATTATGAAATATTAATTAGGATCTAAAAATGAGAATTTTTAGATCTAAGACATATTCATAATACTGGGTTCGGGCTTGGGTAGCTCAATTAGGTCTAAGCGGTTGATCAAACCGAATCAAGAGTTGGTTAGATGGGATCAACAATGCTTAAATTGACCAGCCTAATAGGATTAAGTCTGGGTCAAGATCGAGTCACATTCATATGTGGTTGATCAAGTCAAGACCTAATTAGGCTCAGAGGTTAGAGTCTGGATTGTAGGCTAACCCAATTGGTTCTGACTCAATAATTTGGTGTCTAAGGTAAGTTCTGGCAGATACGATCCGACTAATTTTTTAATTAGGAAGCTACTCGATCTGAATGCATTCTTGTCGAGTTAATGGCATATTCCTTCCACCGGTCTCACTTACCTGGCCATATCTGTGTCAATCCAGTTCTGATTTGAGGTGGTCTAATAATCCGAGCTAACCCATGCCACTAGGTTAGTCATAATTGTTATGACTAAGCCAAGTCTAGTTTAATGAGACCTGAATCAATTCTTTCCCTAAGAAAAGATTAAGTCATGAGGTCTTCCATCATATTGTAGATGTGCGGGCCCTTCCTCGGGGTTGATTGTTCTCAGCTGGATACAGTGGCTCAGTTGCACCAAGAAGATGCAACCATGTCTATTAGGCATTGGATGCTATGGGCTGGAGGATGAGATTGGGCTCAATATTCTGGATACGGTGAGAGATCCAATTAGAAATATTCAATTCTATGCAAATGGTGGGATCTGACTTAACTAAGGAAGTGGATCAATATTTCGGATACGGTGAGATTCATGAATTAGAGACCAGATTTGGGTGCACCATGATTAGAGAATCATTGAACAAGAGTTGTTCACTCATTGGCTAACCCATCACCAATAACTGTTAGGTGAGGTGATGAGTCAGTTGGTGAGACCGCACCACCCACTAGAAATCATTAATCATGGAAGATTTTTGCATCTCTACAGAGGAAAGTGTAGGGATCCGAGAAAATAGTGGAAAGCTAATTTATTTAAAAATAAAACTCCTAAATAAATTGGTCAAGTCAAAATTATAAAGTATCTAACTAGAATCTTTGACTCTCTATAAAAAAATGTCTGCGTCCAACCCACTAGCACGTATCCTGGACACACATAGACTGACTGGAACCCAATTATAAAGGATTGGACTTCAGGAACTTTAAAATTATTTTGGGATTCTGAGAAGTTAACTCATGTTATTGGAACAGGATCCTCCCACTTTACCAGCCCATCCATCTGCTGAAGCAGAGAGCATCTCTAAAAAATGGAACGGATAAAGATAATAAAGCCAGATATTACATGTTGGGCTCGATGTCTGATGAGCTCCAGCACCAACATAAAGATATAAAGACTAGCTCATCCAAATATTGGCTCACCTATAAGAGTTATTTGGTGAACAGAGTCACGCAGCCAAATATCAAGTCACTAGAATGACTTTTTAAGGCTAAGATGCATGATGGACAGTCGATTCCAAGATCATTGTCTAATGATGATCAAGGACTTAGAATAGCTTGAGAAGCTCGGTGTCAAGTTAGATCAGGATCTATAGATTGATATAATTCTATAGTCCTTGACTGATGTGTATGGATAGTTTATCATGAACCATCATATGCATAAACTTGCAAAATATCCTTAGCTGAGCTTATGAACATGCTGGTTACCTGCTGAGCTTTCTATGAAAGGATTTTAAAAGCTCAGTACTTATTATGGAGCAGACTTCTTCCAAGAGAGTTTTTTGAAAAGAAGAAAAGGACCGTGAAGAAGCAGAAGATGGAAGGTGGAAAGAAGAAGAAGACAGAGCCGAAGAAGAAGGCTGCTGATAAAAAAAAATATTTTTATTATAATACAGATGACCATTGAAAATAGAACTATCCTCTATACCTGGCCAGCCTGAAGAATAAGAAGGAGGCAGGTCCTTCTAGAGGTATGCTTGTTATAGAATCTAATCTTATGATTTCTTCTGCATTCAGTTGGATGCTTAACTTTAGTTTGAGTGCTCACTTGTGCACTTCTATGCAGGATCATGAGGAGAGCAGGAGGCTGAGGGATAGTGAGATGATCCTGCGCGTCGAAAATGAAGCAAGAGTTGCTACTGTGGTCATGAAAATCTATCCTCTTCAACTACCATCAGGATTAGATTTAGTACTTAGGGACTATTTTTATATACCTACAGCAAGCAGAAATTTAATTTCTATTTCATGTTTAGTATAGGAAGGCTATGTAATTAATTTTCTTAAGGATCATTATAATATTCTTTATGAAAGAAATAAAATTGCAAAGTGGTTTTCCTTATTAATGGTCTTTATCAGTTACATATTGATGTTTCTATTTTCAACTATCGAGCAAAACATGAATGCCATAGGATCAAAGCGACCTAGGGATAGTCCTAAATGATAGATATCTATGGCACCTGAGACTAGGTCATATAGCAGAAGATAGGATTAACAAATTAGAGAAAAATTTGGGACTATTGAGTCCATTGACTTTTGAGTCATATCCAATTTATGAATCTATGTCTTCAAGGCAAAATGACTAAAGCTCCCTTTTGTAAGGACATGGGAAAAAAGGGCCACAGATCTACTTGCCCTAGTACATACTAGATGTGTGCGGCCCATTTGATGTGCCGGACCAAGAGGCAATTTATATCTACTTCATTCATCTTTACCGATGATCTATCTAGGTATGGGTATGTGTATCTTATGAGACATAAGTCTGAAGTCTTTGAAAAGTTCAAAGAATTCAGACATGAAGTAGAAAAACAAACAGAAAAATTCATTAAGGATTCTTCGATCAGATCGAGGAGGTGAATACCTTAGCCAAAAATTTCCTAGACTATCTTAAGGATAAAATGGCATAGTCTCTCAATGGACTCCACCAGGAACACCTCAACTCAATGGGAGTTTCAGAATGGAGAAATCGGATCCTATTGGATATGGTTCGATCCATGATGAGCTTCACAGACCTCCCTGATTTTCTTTGGGGACACTCAATCTAACTTCATAATATATTTACTGAATAGGGTTCCCTCTAAAACCGTTCCTACCACACCGTATGAGATATGGCACGGTAAGAAACCAAGTCTGAGTCATCTCAGAATTTGGGGTTGTCCAGCTCATGTCAAAAGACAACAAGCGGACAAGTTAGAGTTTAGGTCCTTTAAGAGCTCGATTCATAGGATATCCTAAAGAGTCATTAGGATACTATTTCTACATTCCAGAAGACCATAATGTGATTGTGAGTCGACATGCCATTTTTCTTGAAAAATAGTTTATTCAAGATAGTGGCATTGGAAAGATAGATTAAGGCTTGATGAGAAAGTCTCACAAGAGCAACGAGCTAAGGAAATCTATGGAACCAAATCAGGTTGAGCCAATAAGAACACTACCTCCTCCACCTCGTAGATCAACTAAAGATTTTTTGTCCCTCCTGAAAGATACTTAGGTATTATTTCAGAGGATGTAGAAAAAATATTCCTCATAGGTAATGGTGCTCATGGATGATGATCCCAAAACCTACAATGAGGCGATATCAGATATCGACTCCGAGAAATGGTTAGAGGCAATGAAGTCAGAAATTGACTCGATGCACTCAAACCAAGTCTGGACCTTGGTAGATCCACCAGAAGGTATAGTACCTATTGGAGTGTAAATGGATCTTCAAGAGAAAGATTGGTGCAGATGGAAAATGTGGAGACATTCAAAGCTAGGCTCATAGTGGCAAAAGGTTATAGTCAAGCATGAAGGCATTGACTATCAGGATACCTTTTTGCCAGTAGCTATGCTAAAATCCATCCGCACATTGCTTGCTGTTGCAGCCTATTTCGATTATGAAATATGGCAAATGGATGTGAAAATGGCATTCTTAAATGGATATCTTGAGGAAGATATCTATATGGAACAGCCGCTAGGTTTCACATCCAGTGATACTGATCACAAGGTTTGCAAGCTGCAAAGGTCCATATATGGACTTAAGCAAGCATCTCGGAGCTGGAACACTCATTTCAATGATGTGATCAAATTATTTGGATTTCATCAAAAATGAAGAGGAAGCCATGTGTTTTCAAAAAGGGTCAGTGGGAGCGCTGTTGTCTTCCTCGTATTGTACGTGGATGACATCCTCCTTATTGGAAAATGATATTCCTCATGTTGACCATGATTAAAATGTGGTTGTCCTAAAGAATTCTCCATGAAAGACCTAGGAGAAGCATCCTTTATTCTAGGAATTAAGGTCTATAGAGATAGACCGAATAGGATGCTAGGACTTTCACAGAAGATGTACATAGAGAAGTACTAAAGAGGTTTAGTATGGAAAACTCTAAGAGGGGATTAAGTACCCTTCAGACATGGATATTCATCTCTTCAAGAAGATGTGCCCTAGCACACCTGAGAAGATCGAACGCATGAGCAAGATCCCTTATGCTTTCGCAATAGGGAGCCTCATGTATGCCATGCTATGTACACGACTTGATATTATCCATACTATGAGTGTCACGAGTAGGTATCAGTCAAATCCAGGATGAAGAAGCACTGGACTTCTGTGAAATGAATTCTTAAGTACTTGAGAAGGACTAAAGATATGTTTCTAATCTTTGGTAATGGAGAACTCTAGGTCTAGGGATATACAGACTCGAATTTTATGTCCGACATAGATGATCAAAAATCGACATCTAAAAGTCTGTTTGTATACAATAGTGGTATTGTTAGCTAAAAAGTTTCAAATAGATAGTGATAGTAGACTCCACCATGGAAGCAAAATATATCACTGCATCGAAAGCTGTGAAGGAGGCATTTTGGTATAAAAAATTCGCTATAGAGCTCGAAGTGATGCCATCGAATGCCATCTCTCCATACTGCGACAACAATGATGCCATAGCCCTTTCTAACGAGCTGAGATCTTACCAAAATTCAAGCACATCAAGCGGCAATTCTACTTGATCTATGATTACCTCAAGAAGGGATACGTCAAGATCAAGAGAGTCGACATCGCAAATATTACAGCTAATCCACTAACGAAGCCATTAGGACAGCAGAAGATCGAAGCCTATCATAAGAAGATGGGACTTAGATTTGTAGCCAATTAATTTTAGGTCAAGTGAAAGTTTGTTAGATGTATGCCCTAGAAGTCAGATTGGCTAAACACTTATAATACACTTCTAGGAGCAATTTTATAATTTTGATTATAAATTAATAAAATAATTATTTTCTATTATAGTGTGTATTTAAAGTATCTATGATACATTTTTTGAGTTAATGGTAATGATAATTCATATTTTTAAGAGTTAAAAATTTAAGATATAAATTTTCATAATTAACTCATAAATTGGTTCTGACCATAGGATCATGACGAGAACAGTGACCAATCCAAAAGGTTGGTATATGATCACTTTTTTAGGATAGATGAGTCTTGAGTCTATGGTGTGGAGACACCAGAGTGAGAGTATAGGTACTCGTTAGAGAACGAGGGCACTGAGCATGACCATCTTGAGTAGTCATAAGGGAGTCTACCTTCTCGTCGATGACTGGCTTGATGTTGTAGTAGTGTATCTGATTCTTTGACTTAAGGTACATCGATAGTTCACCTTGAGGGTATTATAGTTTGACTATATCATAACTCGGTCTCCTAGTCATTTGATACCTTGAGATGTATGTTGGCTATAGCATGTTCATTGTAGAAATTGGATTGCACTAATAGGAGATTTATCTATCTTGGTAGATGAGGAGTAGCCCTATGATGATCATGAGATCGAGTCCTTAAGCCCATGGCCATGGTAGTGTGAAGATGATAGAAAGAGTTTCTATTAGGACTTTACATCAGGCTTGAATTGAATGATTAATTCATATAACGGATGTTGAGTTTGACGAGTTCTCCTTAATCCTAATCCTATCAGAGCTCAAGATAGACAAACTTAATCATATAGATAGCTACACTGAGAGATTCGCTTTCAGTTCTGATGGATTGCCACCATATATTGCTAGGTATCACTAGTGGATTTTGAGAGTAATTAGAATGATCTTGATGATCGATCACTCTAATTGTGTGAATCAGAAAAGTTCTAATCCATTGAAAGATGTTTTGATGATCTCAATGATAGAAATCATGATATATTCCATTATCATATGGAACTAAATTTAACTAGGTCATACAAATAAGAGTTTAGATCTGAATGTGATCAATTGGGCTAACATAGTTCGATTGATTTGAATTTGATCCAATCAGGTTCAAGAAAATCATGCTAGCACATGATTGAGCTTGACATTCTCTTTCTGTAGTTTTTCTAATCTATCTTGATTGAGTCAAATTTAGTTTGACTCATTCCTAAATTTTAAATGGATTTATTTTCATCTGGCTGAAACTTGTCCAGGTTAGATTAATTTTAGAAATAAATTCATTCTAAAATATAATTGGAATAGGGTCAATAGTTGACCCAATTGAGAGAATTAATGATCACAGGATCAAAGCCTTTTAGAAAATTTTTTAGGAACTTTTTTCCTCTAATTTTTGGATATATGATAGGGCTTGAGTCATACTTTGGGTGTGCCAAATTTGGTGATTTTTGGAGGTTCCTAGATTGGGTTAAGATAGAGTTTGATTTGGATCAAACTCTTGAGAGGAGTCCTAGGCACCCTAGACTCTTCCATATCCCTTCATGCCGCCACCTTTAGAGATGTTTTTGGTCGACCAAACCTGATAGAAATTAGGTTGGGGACATGGGCTATCAGCTCTAGAGTCCTATGTTATCAAGCAATTTGATTGCTTGATGAAATGGAACTCTAAGATGGCGCAGGAGTCTATTTAAAGACCCTGCGCCCTAGGGCTTTAATCCTTTGATCACCATGCCTATATGCTGCCGCTATAAACCTCCTCCACACCCCATCTAGAGCTCCTCCCTCTCTTCTCCACGTCCATACTAGAGTTGGTGAGGTTTTAGCCATCAAAAGTTGAGAAAAGTTGAAGATAAAATAAGATAGGGTGATCTAAATCAAGAGATAGGGTGCTACCTTCAAAGTTTGTTTGAAGACCTCACAAATCAGATCCAAATCTAATCTTTTGAGATTAGATCCATAAGGAGAGCACATCTAGATCCTGCCCAAGTAGACTTTTGTAGAGGTCAGATAATTGCATAGCTACATCCAGAACCCCGGGTGACAACAAATCATTGGTAGGATAAAAGCTGTTTACCCAACCAAAGTAAGAAAATTAAATCAAATTTAATTTTAAATTTTAGTTTTAATATCAGATCTAAGATATCTCAGGTCTAATTAAGATTTTTTAAAAAAATTTTAAAATATTCCTTCAGATCTAATCAGATCTAAACAATCTTGTGGTAGAAAATAGGATTTTTTCTTCAAGCACTATCTTACCCGCAAGTTGAACTAACACAATACTAGCTGAACACTAATACTTGGCATCTTATAGTGCCACTACATGCAAATCATTGGCACAAAACTGCAAGAGTATGTATCATGCCAAGGAGATGCTAAAATGTGGTACTTCAATCAGCCTAGATATCTCTTTACAAGGGGCCACATAGAGAACCCTAACTTAGACCGTTCTGTGATTTAAGCATGTTTAATGTCTTCTTTAGTTGTAATTAGTGGAGTTCTAGGATTAGGGTAGGAAGTACATTAATAGAATATCCTACTTACATCATATTAACTTGTTGATCCTAAAATAATCCAAGTTTAAACATTCCACATCTCAACTTCATTAAATATCCCAAATAACTAATGACAACTCTATTTATGAATGCAAACATGCTGACGAAGTGATGATAATATAAAATATCCAAGAGAGCTTAGATTGGAACACTGAGCTACCCCAAATGAGGACTTTTAAGAAACAACAAAAGTTCTAGAAATTATTGAGATCTCTTGAATCTTATGGACTCGAATTTCTCTTAGGAAATCATGTAGTAGGTGAAGTTTCAGGTCTTTAAGATGATTCTAGATGATAATATGTCAGTTTTGCCCACTTCTTGTTGAAAGGAGGATGGGATTTTTTACATGATGTGTTATTTCCATGCCTTGTCTTCTTGTAGACTTGGAGATGGTATAAGAAGGGTGAGCAAAAAGGGGCAAGTGAGATTAAGGTGAAGAAAGATGGATAGTGTGGAAAGTGGTTCTTTGTTAGAGGGCTCAAAGCACAAGAAGAGATCTAGTAGTGGATAAAGCATAGCAAAGATGGTGGGGGAGTAAAGTTTTAAAAGAGTCATCAAAGCAAATGTATGATTTGGATCGAGACTTAACAATACTGGCAAGCCAACTGTTAGATATGTGTGCCCTAGAAGTCAGAATTGGCTGACACTTGTAATACACTTCTAAGGGCAAAATTAAAATTTTGACTATAAATAACAAAATAAATTATTTTATATCACATATGTGTATTCAGTGTCTGTGATACATTCCTTGAGTTAATGGTAATGATAATTCTTATTTTCAAGAGTTAAAAATTTAAGATAAGAATTTTCATTAACTCATAAAATGCTCCTGACCGTAGGATCATCATAAGGATGATGATTGATCCGAAAGGTTAGTGTACAATTGCTTTTTTATAGTAGATGAGTCTTGAGTCTATGGTGTAGAGATACCGGGATGAGAGTACAGATACTCATTAGAGAACGAGGGCACTAAGCGTGACCACCTCGAGTAGTAATAAGAAAGTCTACCTTCTCGTCAATGACTGACTCGATACTGCAGTGGTGTATCTGGTTCTTTGACCTGAGGTGCATCGGTAGTTCACCTTAAGGGTGTTATAGTTTGACTACACCATGACTCGGTCTCCTAGCCATTCGGAACCCTTAGGTGTATGTTGGCTATAGCATGTTCATTGTAGGAATTGAATTGCACCAAGATGGAATCTATCTACCTCAATGGATGAGGAGCAGCACTATGATGATCATGAGAATCAAGTCCATAAGCCCATGGCCATGGTAGAGTGTGAAATAATAGAAAGAGTTTCTATTAAGGTTTTCACATCGAACTTGAATCGAATGATTAAATCATATGATAGAAATTAGGGTTTGATGAGTTCACCTTAACCCTAATCTAATCGGAGCTCAAGATAGAACTTAATCACACAAGTAGCTGCATCGAGAGGTTCATTTTTAGTTTTGATAGATTGCCACCATATACTGCTAGATGTCACTGATGAATTTTGGGAGCAACTAGAATGATTTAGATGATCGATCATTCTAAGTTGTCTAAATCAAAAGAGTTCTGATTCATCAAAAAGAATTTTGATGATGTCAATGATGGAGATCATGATATATCCCATTATCATACAGAACTAAATCTAACTAGATCATACAAACAAGGGTTTGGAATCTGGATATCATCAATTGGAACTAATCCAGTTCAGTTGATTTGAATGAGATTCAATTAGGTTCAAGAAAATCATGCTAGTACACGATTGAGCCTAACGTTCTTCTTTTTTTATCATTAAAAGTTATCTCGACTGAGCCAAATGAGTTTATGCTCACTCAGGTACCTTTACCTAGTCTGACTAGAGCTTGTCCAAGTCAAAAAAGAGTTGTCTTAATTTATGAGATAAATTTGAGACAATACCTGCCATTTTTTGTCACCTGCTAATTCTTGTATTTTGACTTGGTCAAATGTTGACCTTTGATCCTTGGACATCTGCCCATGTGTCATACACTTATTGGAGAGTAGATAGGGGCTTGTCTTCTCTCTGAAAATTGGAAAGAAAGGGGGCGCATGCCTAGGATGGTGTGCGCCCATGGATAGGGATGCTGGAGTCCCATACGGATGGGACTCTAGGTTGCTTGTTGGATTCAAACTAGGTGACCCTCACCTATAGACTTTGACCAGTCTTAGGCACCACCTTAAGATGAATCTATGGGTCTCTCATCCCACCAATCAGATTTAGATCTGATGAAACGAAGCAACGTGATTGGCAGGGATGATGCAGCACTACATGGCGCAGCAGAGTCTATAAATAGATCCTATCTGCATCCACTTTTCAAGAACTTTTATCCTAGCCATGCCCCAAGGCTGCCCCTCTCCCTTCTCCATGCCAACATCTGGCCCTCTCTCTCCTCTCCATGCCCAAAAAAGTTGGGTTCTTCAAATTAGTGCAAATCAGACAAGAAAAAGCTGACGAAGAAGAAAGAAGGCAGCACTACTGCAGAGACAATGGGTGATCTTTAGAAGATGTTTTGAAGATCCTCCAAATTAGATCCAGATCTGATTTTTGGAGAAAAGAAAGAGAAGAAGAAGATCTTTAGATCTAGCCCGAGTAGATATCGGTAAAGGCCAGGTACTTGCATGGCTAGATCCAGAATCTCAAAGCTTCCGTAGGATCATCAATGGGTAATCGAATTACCTAGAATCAAGATTAAATTAATTCAAAATTAATTTAATTTTATTTTTTTAATTATCAAATCATAAATCAAATCTAAAAAAATGTCAGATCTGATCTAGATCTAAGAAAAAATTTTTTGAAATATGCCTCTCGATCCAATCAAATCTGAACGAATCTGACCCAAGAAATTCAGGATTTTCCTTCAACTGGTATCAGAGCCAGGCTCTTATTAAATTAATTTAGAGATGGCCAAGGGGAATGCTTTAATCAAAAATTAAAAACTTATTTTTTGCAAAATTTTAGATCCTGAAATTCTAGGATCTTATTTACATGTTTATGAATCCTAACTTAATTAAGAATTAAGTTTATGAAATATCAATTAGGTCTAAAACTGAGAATTTCAGATCTAAGACATATTCATAGAACTGAGTTCGGACTTGGGTAGCTCAATTAGGTCTAGTGGTTGATCAAACCAAATCAAGAATTGGTTAGATGGGATCAATAATGCTTAAATTGACCAGCCTAACAGGATTAAGTCTGGGTCAAGATCAAGTCACGTGAGTGATCGATCAAGTTAAGATCTAATTAGGCTTAGAGGTTAGAGTCTGGATTGTAGGCTAACCCGATTGGTTCTATCTCAATAATTTGGTATTTAAGATAAGTTCGGCAAATACGATCGACTGATTTTTAATTAGGAGCTACTCGACTCGAATGCATTCTTGTCGAGTTAATGGCATATCCCTTCCACCGGTCTCACTTACCTAGCCATGTTTATTGACTCAGTTCTGATCTGAGATGGTCAATAATCCAAGCTAACCCATGCCACTAGGTAAGTCGTAATAGTTATGATTATGTCAAGTCTAGTTTAATGAGATCTAAATCAAATCTTCCTAAGAAAAGATTAAGTCATGGTCTTCCACCATTGTAGATGTGCGGGCCCTTCCCAGGGTTGATTGTTCTCCACTGGTTACAGTGGCTCAGTTGCACTAGAAAGACGCAACCATGTCTATTAGGCATTGGATGCTACGGGTTGGAGGATGAATTGGACTCAATATTTTGAATATGGTGAGAGACCCAATTAGAAATTCAATCTGTGCAAATGGTGGATCTGACTTAACTAAGGAGTGGATCAATATTCCAGACACGGTGAGATTCATAAATTAGAGACCATGTTTGGGTGCATCATGATTAGAGAATCATTGAACAAGAGTTGTTCACTCATTGGCTGACCCATCACCAATAACTGTTAGATGAGGTGATGAGTCAGTTGATGAGACCGCACCACCCACTAAAAATCAGTAATCATGGAGATTTTTGCATCTCTACAGAGAGAATGTAGAGATCCAAGAAAATAGTGGGAGCTAATTTATTTTAAAATAAAATTTTTAAACAAATTGGTTAAGTCTTAATTATAATATATAACTAAAAACTTTGACTCTCTATAGGAAAATATCTGCATCCAATCCACTAGCATGAATTCTGGACACCCATAGACTGATCGGATCAAATTACAAGGATTGGCTCCAGAACTTTAAAATCATTTTGGGTTCCAAGAAGTTAATTCATGTATTAGATCAGGACCCTCCCACCTTACCAGCTCGTCCATCTGCTGAACAGAGAGCGTCTCTAGATAAGTGGATTAACGAAGATAATAAGGCCAGATACTACATGTTGGGCTCGATGTCTGATGAACTTTAATGCCAACATGAAGATATCAGGACTGCTGGCCAAATATTGGCTCACCTACAGGAGATGTTTGGTGAACAGAGTCATGCAGCCAAGTATCAAAGTCACTAAACGATTATTCAAGGCTAAGATGTGCGATGGACAGTTAGTCCAAGATCATTATCTGATGATGATCAAGGACTTGAAAGAGCTTGAGAAGCTCGGAGTAAAGTTGGACTTGAATCTGTAGAATGATATAATTCTACAATTCTTGACTGATGCATATGGGCAGTTCATCATGAACTACCATATACATAAACTTCAAAACTCCTTGGCCGAGACTTATGACATGCTGGTTACGCTGAGCTTTCCATGAAAGGTTCTAAAGGGCCAGTGCTTGCCTTATGGAATGGACTTCTTTCAAGAGAAAATCTTTTGGAAAGAATAAGAAGTTACGAAAAAGGAAGATGAAGGAGGGAACTAGAAGAAAGGATAGAGCTGAAGAAGACCTGACAAAGAAACAAGCTATTCTTTCATTGTAACAATGACGGCCCACTTAGG
>QRFJ01001248.1:0-77317 GCA_006176705.1 Cocos nucifera | reverse complement strand
ATTTTGCGCACCAGTTAACCTTCTCAATGATAATTCCATCAGTTTCCTCCTGATAATAGTAGACTTGCCAAACCACATTGTGAAGTTTGGCCAGATGAACTTGAATAGTGAAAGCTGCTGGTTCTGATCCCCAGCCGAGAATGGATAGAGTTGCCCCATGAATATGGGACTCCCGGTACTGCCCGACCTCGACTAGCGGCCGATCTTGAAGGCGATCGAATTTCTCTACTTCACTCTACAAATAGCAGATCCCGTCAATCTTACACTAATGACTTCGGATAGACAAACTTGAGTCAGCAAGAGGCCTTCACCATCAATATAAATTTGACCTTCCACCTGGAATAAGCAGTAGTCACTATGCAAAGAATGGATCTCAGTATCCCCTCCATCCCAACTTAAAGTCAGTCTTGGATATTCATCAAACTTTCTCTAAAAAGCATGGCTGCAATCCTAACTAAAGAACCCATCATTCTTTCTGACCTCCAGTCCTCTAAATCAGAGCATTTATACCCACGTTCGATAGATCTTGAAGGCGGTCAAACTTTCGAGAGCGGTCAAGACAACACCAATAGGATCCAAACTCAAAACTCAGTTGTGAGCCCATCATCTGCTACTTAAAGGCCAACCTTCAAGCTTGGTTATCCCAATTTCAAGTTTTCAATCCTAACATGAACAGCTTGCTACCAAGCTTAGAAGCCTCCGACCTTCCATCTGAATTCAAACAAATAAAATCCAACCACTAACAAGTCATGATAAATGATAGTTTACTCTCCATAACAAACTTTAAGTGGTCCAAATGGCCTTCTAACATCTATTATAGCTATCACCATCATTCTATTACAAGCTCTGTGTATATAAGGGATACTCCAGATACGTTATTGGCTCTTTAAGCTCCTCATCTTTACTCTATTCTCCTATGTACTTCATTTTTATTGATCAGAAAGCTAACTTGACTATCAGAGGATCCATGCTAGAGCCATCCAGAGGAAGAGTACAAGCTCAGCTGCTCGACCTGAGAAGCTCCAATTCATACTCTGGAAGGACTCTATACTGAATCCTAATTAAAGAAAGATCTTAAGAAAAAAGAGAACAAAAAATTATCTCTAGGACAAAAACTAGATGAGCTTCCTCCCTAGGCTCGATTTCACTCTTAGGATCAGGGTTAGGGGAGCTCGGATTGGATGGACTCTTAGAACTAGAGGATGAGGAGATCTTGGAAGTCATTTTAGATCAAACTAAATCAAGAAAAATCTCCTAAAAATTAGAAAAAAAGCTGGCAGACAAACCTAGTAAATAGAGAAAGAACAGCAACCCTCCCAAGAAACTCCTAAGGATCGAAAAGTAAAAAAAGATAAGAAAATGCAAAGAGAAAGTTAGAAGACTAACCTAAATCGATTGATGATCTCAGTGCATGGTATGGTCGGGACAACGAAAATAGTGGAGGCAAGCAATGAAGGACCAAAGCATGGTGATTGAGAGCAAAGAAGATGAAAATCAAAGAAAGAATGAGGGAGAAGATGAGCCAAGCTAAGGAATTATTATAGCATCGTACACTCGAGCTCCATGCTAAGGGGGATTTCGAAGGTTGAAGTCGTCTCCGATCATTCAACAATAAAGAAACTTCCATGCCAGTCTGAATGAGCTAAAACTTTTCATCTTCCGAAGGTAGGAAGCTAGAAAGAACTTCGACAATCTCAAATTTTGGTATTTTCTTCGTCTGAACTTCGAACTTGAAAGTAGAAAAATAAGTAGTGAGGGTAAAATAACTCACGCTGAAGTTCAGTTGGATGTCCGACCTTAATATAGTGCCATCTATAGTCGTGACAGTCAAGTGCGAATCTAAGCCAAGTTGATTCTCTAGTCCAGATAGATTCTAGAATATCAACTTGATCTTATGCATCGATCGACCTTCTCCACGATAATTCCACGAATTTTCTTTCGATAATAGCACATCTTGCCAAACCATATTGTGAACTTTGACTAGACGAACTTGAACAGTAAAAGCTGTTGGTTCTAATCCCCAGTCCAAAATGGATAGCAATTGTCCCATGAATACGAGACTTTGGTACTGCCCGACCTTGACTAGCGGCCAACTTGAAGGCGATCGAATTTTTCTACTTCACTCTGTAGATAGCAAATCTCACTAATCTCATACTAAGGACTTCAAATAGACCAACTTGAGTTAGCAAGAGGCATTTGCCATCAATATAAGTCCGACCTTCAATCTATAATAAGCAATAGTCACTGTGTAAGGAATGGATCTCAGTACCCCTCCATCACAGCTTTGAGTCAATCTTAGATATTCATCGAACTTCCTCCAGAAAGTATGGCCGTAGTCCTATATTCTTTCCAACCTCCAGCCCTCTAAACCAAAGTGTTTATACCCACGTTCGATCGATCTTGAAGGCGGTTGATGGTCGGTCAAACTTTCCAGAGCAGTCAAGATAGCACCAACAGAATCCAAACTCAGAACCCAATATGAGCCTTTCATCCACTACTTAAAAGCTGATCTTCAAACTCGATTAGCCTATTTTAGATTCCCAATCCCAGCATGAACAGCTCGCTACTAGGCTTAGAAGCCTCCGACTCCCATCCAAACTCCAGCAAATGAAATTCAACCACCAGCAAATCACGATAAATGATAATCCACTCTCCATAGCTAACTTCAAGTAGCTCGAAAGGCTTTCTGATATTCTGTTATGACTGTCACCATCATTCTGCTACAAGCTTCGTCTATATAAGAGATCCTCCAGATATGCTATTGGCTCTCTAAACTCTCCTCTCTACTCTATTCTCTTGCATACTCCATTCTTATTGGTCAGAAAGCTAACTTGACCATCAGAGGATCCATGCTGAAGCCACCCACCTCCAGCTCCGACTTTGTTTTACAAGTCTTGTTGATGAGATCGTCTCCTCCAACTCCAATGAACTCCGGTAGCCGACCATTTTTTGCACCAACAATAACTAAATATAGCTCCAATCAATCCGCAATCATTAGTCTAGCAGATGCTAAAATGTCAATATGCATCTAATGCAAGTTAAACTTTGCTAAATTCAGAAAATGAGGAAAGAATGATGGAAACAGATTAAGATGCTACAATCATACACAATGAAAAACAATGGGGGCTTCTTTTACATAGAAAATTTAGTAAAATAAGGGACAGCCCATCCTAAATAAACTTGTGCAAGGTAATTAGATAATCTTGCATTAACTGATGATCTAGTCCTTAAGTGAAATCTATGAAAGTGAATGTTCATGGGTGATTCAAAAAAGATAAAGTAAAGCTTCTTAATCATGGTTAGTAATAAAGACTGAACAATCAATAAGATAGTGTGCACCATGAATACATATTAAAGTATAGAGAGCAAGAGAGAGAGTGTGTCAGAGAGAGAGAGAGATAAAGGGAAAAGAAAAGAGAAGTCAAGAAAAATACACCTTAGTTTCTTTTAGAAAAATGAAGCTTGTATGCAAAATGGATTATGAACATAGAGAGATGAGAGAGAGAGAGAGAGAGAAAAAGAGGGAGCAGAGCAAGAGCAAGAGATTGAATATATAAACAAATATGATTTATAGTAAGGTTCATCGTACCATCCTGGACCATCTAGTACATAACTGTACAAAGGGCAAACCAACATAATTTCACCCCTCGGTTTGTAAAATCCAACATGGAAGGGGGAGAGGAAGAAGGTGAGAGAAGAAAAGAAAGAGAGAGTGAGAGATAGAGAGAAAGGGAGAGGCCGATGGAGGGAGGGAGGGAGGGAGAGGGAGCTTGAAAGGCCTCATCTCCTTCTTAGGTCATAGGGGATTGTTTGGTTTTGAAATGAAATGAGGATAGAGCCCTAGATGTTTTTTGCAAATTCTAAAGTAAAGTCAGCAAACTTAGGAGTTTGCAAAAAAAAAGAAAAAAGAAAGAAAAAAAGGTCTCCTTGCTCTTGTTTCATTTCGAGATGAAGGAGACCCCCTATGGCTTGTAGAGGAGATGAGGGCTTTCAAGCCCTCTCTCCCCCCTCCTCTCTCTCCTTTTCTCTTTCTTTCTCCCTTGCCAACATTTCTTTTGTTGGCATAGTTGGAATGGTATAGCACAACATGATACTGTACTATCAGGCAAGCGATATGGATCCTGATACCAATAACTTAATATATAAAATTTTAGAAAAAAATTACATGTTTTATGTTTTCTATATATATACATGCATAAAGGGAGAACTATGAGAACTCCTCAGGATGAGAGGGCCATGGTCTCTATAAGTTAATAAATTTTTCTTGCAAAATCTTGTCCCTTATTTCTAAGAATCCATTCTAGCGAACATAAGCATCCTCTCTCCAAAACAAATAACATCTAATGTAGGCCTTGTCACCCTCCTCACATTCTAATCATCTCCAGAATGAAGAAATGATAGCATATAAATTAACAAACCCATTAGAATAAACAACTTTATCCACCCAACGATAGGCCAATTTCCACATGTAAAGATTAGAAGGGAGATTTGCCAAGTTGTGAGACATCATAGGTGGGCAAAATCCTCTTCACATGCATGCTCTCTAAATATCCCTCTCGGCAACTTCTTTTGGTCCCACAAAAAACTCAAACAATATACTGAATTCATCAAATATATGTTCTATGACATTCCTCACTTTTTGAATCTAGGAAATAACTGTAAAAGAACTCAACTACATTCTAGCATCGATACCATTTTGGATCCATTCAAAACTTATGCACAGATCTTTTTATCATACAAACCCAGGAAAAAATCCTTCTAAATGCTTCCGTTAGACAAAATTACCATCTTCATTCTTATCAAATCTATTTAAAGGAAGAAAATAAACTTAGAGGATTCCAATAATTGATTGGCAAGCCTTGTTGTTGAAATGGACCTAAGATATTTCCTTTCTTTTCTATCTTAACCATTTCCTTTATTGTATTATGTTTAAAAAATATTTACTAATATTTTATATTTTCTTTAGATCTAATTCCTGCCATACTTGATAATGAATTTTTATATGATCATGGTTGCATGGATCATGACTATGAAATATTTTTGATATAATATGTACCAATTAAAGATATAAATAACATTTTTTTTAACTTGTTTAGATATAAAGGATATCATTTACTTAACTAGGGTGATTTACTTTAAAGCTATCATTTCCATCTTATAAAATATTATTTGAAAACCTAGGATGCTTAATTTTTGGTACAAAATCTACCTAGATTTTAAGAATACTACAAATATATAGTTCAATAGTTAGCACCTCTCTATACCATATAGTTTTGCATTGAGCCAACACTTTGCACACATTAGTACATAATGATCCAAAAATATATCAATAGACGGTCATAGATCCATGAAGATGCAACAAAATCACAATTGTGATGAGTCTAGTTTTTATAGAAAAGTAATCTAAATTTAGGCCACAATTAGATAGATATTCAATGAAATTCATCACTCTGTTGTATGTATCTTGGTAGTTTAGTTAACAGTATCATGAGATAGAGTAGTGGCATTTGGTAACTAAAAAGTAGACTAAAATTGTCCTAACAAAGCCATGTTTTGCAATTGTACCTTCGTTACCGTCCTTAAGGCCTATAAATGTCAAGCATAATTGATAAAATAGGATGTTCTTTATTTGAATAATAAAAAACACAAAGCAAGGGTGGGTTGATGTTTTTTTGTTTTTCCAAATACATGTAGTAATTAGGATGGTGATGGTGTTGCAATTAAGAAGGTGATTTTTTTTTTTGATGTTTACAAACACAACCACTGACAAGAATTACTTCGATTTTTTTGGATATCTCTAAGATTATCAAAGGTAGCCTCCTTGGTAGTACAACTTTCCCAACACTTGAAATTTTCTTAAGCATTAGAATGAATAGCTATCAAAGTACCAAGTTTGACACCTTGGCAAGCACCTAGCTGCCTAGGAGCCATGTTTGCTTCAAGCAAGCACCTGAACTCATTCTCTCTTTAAAGAAAGCTCTTCAAGAATTAGGGTAATGATATTTTGAAGTTGGTTTAGACGTTTCAGGAGCAATAAGAGGCATTTTCCCATTTCAACTATTATGCAAAGATTTTTTCTTCTTTTTATGCTTTGTTTTTCTATGAGTCAAACCATATGCCAAAGATTAAGTTTTTGACAAAAGACTTAAAAATTCCAAAGACAATGACGGAATGGTTCTGAACCAAAAACTGTATGCTTTTATCTCTAGCCTATACATCAAAATAACACAAAAATGAATAATATAAATTGTAGTCTACTAAATACATAGTAGGAAAAATAGATTAAAGATCCACATCATTGACCATGATCTACACATCTTAAAACATGGTTAGATTTGAATTCATAGGTTTTAATGGTTAAATTAGAATAAAATATATCATCATGCTATTAAAATTGTTCATTTTTCCACCAATTTGATGCATAGTACATTTCAATTTGGATGGTCCATTGTTAGTTTTGGATAGCTAAATCTTTTGCCAAAAATTCAATATTTTACTATGTAGTCCAACTCTCTCTCTCTCTCTCCAAAAGCAGGTAGACAGAGAAATAGATAGGTAGCAAGCTAGACAAGCAAAGTTGTCAAATGAACCTAGCTACTCAATCCCCATAGTGAGCAGGCTAATAGATCGACCAATCAACTACCATGCAAATAAATAGATAGACAAATAGATAAACAAAAATATAGATAAAGTTGTCCAAAGAACTAATCTACTTGAGCTTGGTGCATCCTCAGCTTGGCTTAAGTGATTTTCAATTTGGATGATCCATCATTAATTTTGAATAATAAAATCTTTTGCCAAAAATTTAATATTTTACTACATAATCCAACTCTCTCCATATGCAACAGACAGATAAATAGCTAGCAAGCAACGCAAATAGGGCTATCAAATAAACCTAACTACTTAATCTCGATTTAGACAGGCAAGCAGATAGGTGGATAAATAAATAAACTGGCTAATTGACCTACCAAACAAATAGATAGATAGATAGATAAATAAACATACAGGCAGATAAAATCGTCCAATGAACTGAGCTATTTGAGCTTGGCTTATCTCAGCTTGGCCTAAGCTTGGTGCATGCTCAATTCAAAACTAAAGGAGCATAACTTGAACAATAGATTTAGGTATGAAATTAATTGAGTCAAGTCAGAAAGCAACCCAACTTGATCAAGCTTGGCTACACAAGCTCAAATCATATTATATATTATATTATAAACATATATTGACAATGGATGATTAGATCTTTGGTCTAATGGTAACATGTAAGTTGGCCTAATCTCCTTTCTGTGCTTTCTTGTTTTGCCCAAGGCCACACCACACCAACTTCTTTCTTGCATGACTCTGAAAGGCCTATACTCCGCTCTTCTTCCATGACAACCAATGTTGTAACTATCTCCAGTTGCTCATGATATCATTAGCTTCGATGACCTTCCCTTTCTTCCACTTGATCTTCTTTCCACCCTCTCTGTCTCTTCTTTAAAACCTTAACCTACCACAAGCACCAACCAGCACCTCCATTGCCTTCCACTACTACTACTAGCTCCACCAAGCTCCTTATCTCCTCTTTTCTTCTCTTTGATCTATCCTCTTGACCCTCCCCCTCTCTACTCTAAATTATAATCCTCCAAGATCCAGTCATCACTGCTATTGCCAGTTTCCACCATGACCTATGTTTTAGCTACCTCTATAGCCTGATTTATGATGGTCAGGCTAAGCAATTAAGCTCATGTTCAGCTCAATTCAAAATTAAGTGGTGAAGTCAAAGGATAGGATCATGAGGGACAATTTTACTATAATGATTCAAGCCCTCATCCAATTAGGTGCATATTTATTTGATATTTTATTAGTCATAGCTATTATGTAACTTATAAATTAAGTTACTCGGCCACCCAGTTAGTCTTTTAGAGCCACCAAGCTATCAAGTTACCTGGCATATAAGTAACTTGCTCTGAGTTACCTTTTCTTTTATTTTGTTGGTTGCTTGATCTTTAACTTAAGGTAGGCTATATGTATGTATGATAAGGGAAAGCTAAAGATAGTATGAGTTGTATTATGAGAAAAAAAGTTATCTCTCCTCTCTCTCCTCTTTTGTGCCTTCTTCCCTCTTCTCTCTCTCTCTCTTCTCTTCTCTCTCTTTTTTTTGTCTTCCTGTCTTTCTTCATCCACTCCTCTCTTGTCTATTACAATCTAAACTATATCCTAGAATTAGATTATAGGATAATCAAGTCTTCCACTTTTTTCTAAAACCCTAAGAAAGCTCTTTCTAACACAAAATAGTATATAAACCCTAGGAGTGACCTAGAAAACTTTCTTATTCCCTTTAATCTACTAGATTTTTTAGTTCTGCTCCATTTTTTGTGATATGGTAACAAGGCAACAAATTACCTATTTACTAATTTCACCCATCCTTTAGGCCTATCTACCCATAAGGAGATCATTCCCTTAAGTTATCCTACATCATTAACCTTGAATTAAGCTTGAAAATTTTGTAACAAATCAAGCTTGATCTATCTCAAAATTGATTTGAGATCAAGACCAACACTCAATCAAGCTCAGTGCTTTTACACCCCTATAGACAAACAAATAGATCATATAATTTTCTTGATGGTAGAGATCCTAAGAAAGCAAATAAAGATGACATATCAATTTAGTTGCTAATCATCAATCTAACATTGTCTCCTCCTCTACCAATCTTGTGCCACTTTTATCTTTTTAAACCACAATATAGACCACTTTTCATAGGAAAAAAGCAGATGACATGTAGCATCGAGATTATTCAAAACATGAAGACAATTAAACTTGATCTTTGAGTGTCTTCTTTTTTAGCTTACATCCTAGCTTTCAGTCTTTGGATTCGAAGGCATATGGGCTGTCCTTTTTTATCTAATTGGGATATTTTCTATTAGAGAGTATTAGAATGTACTTTATTTTTAGCAGTGAGTCCCACTCTCTGAAACACCAACCTACTATTTCTCATACAACTTAACGAGTTTAATGGATTTTCATTATTTTGGCTCAAAATAATAATTCATGTTCGGTAAATTCACCACATTGGTGTATAAGCCACATTTTTAAAACATAGTGCCTTCCATCTAAATATGTTATTCTCACAAAAGTTCTTTGAATATATTGATAACCAAATGCATATTAATAAAAATCATGACAACTATCAATCAACTATATTGATCTCTCACATCAACCAATAGATTCTTTCCTCTGTTATCAAAGGATTATTGTTGTCCTACTTTCAAGTTGAAGATCACTCTTTTCATGATAAGTTTTATGACATATTTGGTCTCATTAATGATTTTAATTATTTTCCTTCTATAAAGAAACTAACAAAGATACCATTAGAAAGTAAGCTACCTATCTAGTTACAAAGTTGTGGTATTAGAGAATATATACCAGAAAATCTCTTTGAACTTGTTTTTGATACCAATTTTTCTCCCACACAAATGGCATAGCTTGTTTTTGATACCATCTACAGAAACATATTCTTGACTTAAACCTTCTTAAGATCTATAAATTCTTAGGTTATGGTCATTCTATGCTTTCCATCGGCTTGCTTACCTTGAATCATATTGATTCTCTATTATTAGGTCAAACATATTAAGGCCCAACAATTTATTATTAGTGTTTGTTATTTTTAACATTTGAAGCATGGGATGTAAATTTTGGCATAGACAACATATCTCTTCTATAGACTTAATCAACAACTTGGAATTTATGGCCATTATAGACTTGGTATTTATTTTGGACTTGCAAAAAGCCAAATCATCACCCTAAATTACTGCTCTTGTAATATATTACCATTGACATGACAATTATTCTAATTGCCAAGTTGCAGCTACACTTAGTTTCATGAGTTTGTAAGGTAATGAGAGAGGAAAATGGATGAATTAGTAGGTGATCTTTATCTACTCTCATGTAATCGCATCATCATGGAAGAGAAAAGTGATGGCCAGAAAAGATGTATAAGGGATGTAAGAAAAACTTTGCACTACCTTTTTTTTAAAATCCATATTAGCTCAGATATTCTACAAGCATTAAAAAAACTTTGACTATATCATCTCACCACCCTTTGCTAAAACATTGTCTGCATTTATCCGACCACTTAAAATAGTTTTTTATCTAAGATCAAAGTATCCTTAAACCATCTAATAATTAATATACTAGATATTTGACATATACATGCATGTTAAAGAGAAATGACCATTTGGATATGGTAGTTTATCCATTATCCCACCAAAGATAATAGGTTGTTAGTTTTGATCATGCTAGATCTTCATGTGAAAGTGCGTTAAATGTATAGCAGAAATTTGGAAGTTTCCGTAACATATTAGTATGGATGACAAATTCTTGACCCCTCTTTCCAACTATCTCCTTTACCCCTCTCAATCTTTTGAATAGGAAAAATAGTCTTCAACAAGGAATTGATAGAAAGGGGGACAAAGAAGACATATGGACATTAGGCTAGCAACTAGAGAGAAGAAAAAATGGATGATGAGAAGAAGGTGTGACCGACCATGTCAAATTTTTTTTGCTTTTCTTTTTATTTATCTATTATTCTCCTTCACATTTTTTATTCCTTTTTTTTCTCTTTTTCTTTCCCACTCCAGCTTTCCACTTATCTTTTTCTTTCCATCTGAACATAGTGGAAAATGTTGGCAATAGGTGGTTGTAAGTCACTTTATACTTTTAGTTCTCCATTTTTTCCCTTTTCCCTTCCATTTGTTTCTAATTCAACATCAAAATTGCAGGTATAAAGCCATACTTATTTATTATTTCTAAGGATTTTTATTTCAAGTACCCATCTAATAACCTAGGGTTCAACTTAAGTCTTTAGTAGAGTCAAAAATACCTATGCAGGAGATAGAAAATAGCATATCTCATATCATCTTTGATTCTCATCTTTTCATTTTTCTTTTATCTCCCATCATTCTATATAATCCTATGTATGCCTTCTCTATAATTCTCTATATGAAAACAAATGAATGATAATTATTAATTTTACTAATTATATGGACTTCTCATCTAGGTGCCTACCTAGTTGTTTAGATATTTTGCTTAGGCTTGCTTTTAAATCAGTCACTACTAAGGCAGCTTGGCAACCTTGAATAGTTTAAATCATAAGCATTGAACTACACATCAAGTTTTGTATGGGATGGTTTTGCCTAAGTATAGGAATTGGTTAAAAAGTCTAAATCTAGGCATACTTTATGTTAGGTGATCGTTGGTTACTTACCGTTGTGTTATAACATATCCACTACCTACATATATTAAAGTAATTAGTGTAGTGATATATCAAGTAAATAAAAACAAAAAGTTTATCTATCATATACGCTATTATATATCAAAATTTTAGTATAAAAGAACTATAATTTGAGGCTTACTTTGCTTACAAGTCCATGTTCCAATCAACCCACATTACCACTACCTTTATCCTAAACTAACTAATTTTATCTTACAACTAATGATTTTATTTGAGGAGCCAAACAATTAGCCTATCTATGAGTAATAAGGACAAGGGAGGGGTTGTATCTATTAGTTTCTAAGCGATCATTTTTGCTTTGTAATTTGGGATTGCAATATGAGCTTCCGTTATATAAAGACATGCATTTTTTCTCTCTTCTTTTGAAAAAGTCATAAAAGAGATCTTTCAATACAAAAAGCATTTATAACCTTTAAACTCCTATAAAATTAAGATATTTCTAAAGAATAGTGTAGATAACCTAGTTGCTCATGTTAACAATACATACATCTACATGTACTCGGTGGTAGTAGGTATGTAACTCCAACCACTCACTTATATAAGGTTCACATCAAAAAGGATCTAAAACAACATGGATGGAAGTTATGAAAACAAAATTGAGAAGCCTAGTGGTGGGACACCAGAGCCAACAGAAGTCAGAAACATAATTTAGATTCAATTTGGATTGAAGAAGCCATATCAGAATAACTCTATTTCAGTTATTTTGTTCTAGTCCTTTTGATTTAATTAATTATTTCTTTTGATGCATTTAGTTTTGGATCCATAGGACCATACTTGGGTTTATTTTAGATTGAGCCTTATTTGGAAAGAGACCATCATAAAAAAGCAAGCTTGGTCTACGTCATCTTTGGAGCCACCACCCTCCACACGCCCAGGAAGGAAATACACACGCCAGCATGTGCCATGCCCAAGGATCCTCATGCCAAGTTGTGCCAAGCATCAAGCGCCCACATGGAGTTCCTTTTCTTCCCTAGGATTCTTTAAGAGTTCTTGATTTCTTACTTATTTTGTTAAAAGACTGATTTCTTTCCTATGATTTCATAAAAGATAGATATGATATATTATTGTATTTAGAAATCATACATAATGTTTTACTTTTTTATTGGAAGGATTGATTTTTTCTTGTAAAGAAAATAGGATTCCTAAAGAAATAGGACCCCTAGGATCCTATATAAACCCATGTATCTTTCATGAATGAAACAATGAATGAATGAATGAATTTATAATTCCCACAAATACTTATGTTGGTTGCTCCAAGAGGGAGAGGGTGTGAGATCCAAAATCGCCCCACGAGGGAAGAATGTGAGGCCTACCTTTTTCTATCTCTTTAATCTTTATTTTCTTAAAATTCAGTATTCCTACGATCCTGATTCATCTTAACCATCTACCTACATAAGCCTATTCCACCAAAAGAAGATCTGTCTCCTTCAAGATTTTTATCTATCATGTAGAGAGAGAAAGAGTGATCTATTATTCTATAGATCAAATATTAACAAGGACCTTCATTCCTTCTCAACTGATCTTTGATTTTTTTACTTATTTTTTTTTAAATCTGATATTGGTAAAGATCCAGTTCTTTATTGATAGATCTGCTTGGTTAAAAGATTAAGAGTCCTAATCAAGGTAGTTTCTTAACTACCATGATCTGGATTTTTCTTATCTTTTTTTTTGGATTTTCTTATGGGCTTAATTTCTTGCTATCCTTCATTCCATTTATATTTTTCTTTTTATAATTATTCATGAGCATGTTTAATTTCTGCTATCTATCTATTTATTTTATTATTGCTAGTTATTTACTGATCTCTAAAATGGCATTCATCAGCATCATTTAGATTGATCATGCTTTGGTCCCATGTCAATCAATCACGCCTCCTGAGCAGAATATAGGTAACTATGCTGTCTGTCCTAAGAATAATGTACCATGATCGAACATGATTTATTATTGATGAACGAAAGGAAGCTTTGTGTTTTCTTTTCTTTTCTTTTTTTAGGCTGTCCCACATCAATTTGGTATCAGAGCCAGATTGGTTAGCGCTTTAATTTAAATTCTATAATTTAAAATTCCTACAAGTTAAATTTTCATAATTTAAATTTTATAATTTACTTTCTAATATTTTTTTTTCTTTTTTACTGCATCTTATTCCTACATCCTAGACTTACATGACCACTAGATCAGGTATCCAGTACCAATGTTCTACTTTCTCATCCAGTACCAACATAGATCCCAATACAGTAGCCATCATTAATGCCCTGACTAAAAAGTTTGATGATATGAAAGATTTTATGAAAATCATGAGTGAAAGAATAATAATACTAGAAGAAGCTAGGTAAAGACAATCTGAACCTGAGTCTCTCCAACTACCTATAGGATAGAGAAGAGGAAATCTCGACCTAGATCGATCTATAGCAGCACGCCCCCATCATAACTAGTTCGATCAAGATGAGCATGTCCTTAAGAATATAAAGATCGAAGCCCCAAGTTTTGATGGTTGTCTAGATCCGAGAGAGTATCTAGATTAGGAATTGGGCATGAACCACTATTTTGAATGATACGAAATGTCTGAAGTAAGAAGAGTTAGGTTTGCTAGGATGAAGTTGGTTAGGCAAGCCCGACTTTATTGAAAAAATGTTGAATGTCTCCTCAACCAGAGAAGATAAGATCCGATAGAAACCTAAGATGAAATGAAGGAAAAGCTTAGAGAAAAATACCTCCCCACCTCCTACCAACAAAGATTTTTAGATCAGTGGCAGAGACTTACTCAAGAAAATAGATCAGTCACAGAGTACATCACGAGATTTGATGAGTACCTCATGAGATGTGGAGTAACTAAAGATAGGATTGTTACCTAATCTAGATTTAGAGTTGGATTACGAGAAGATATCTAGCATGAGCTCTTTTTACGAGAGGTAACCATGTTAGAACAAGCTTATTAACTTATCTTAGACTTTGACAGATTTTCTAGGTATTCGACCATCCGTCATCTTGAACCTAGCCGAGTAACCCCTTCTAGCTCGAGACCCAATGCTACTCAGACTCCTAGTAATGGACCTCCACCTATAAATCCTATTATGAGAAAAGAAGATAAAGAAAAAAGAGTTGCAGGAGAGTTATCTAAGGAAAGTAGTTCTCGATCCCACTGCTTCAAGTGCCATGGTTACGATCATTTTGCTGCACAATGTCCCAACCGATCATTATTTATGAAAAAATTAGAAGAGAAAACTCTAGAAAATATTGAAGAAAAAGTTTATGAAGCTGATCTAGGCTTAGTCGAGCAGTTTGAGAATACTGAGAAAATCCTAAATTTTATTGCACCGGAGTCAGACCTTAAGCTTGGAGTCGTTAGGTATGTTCTAGCATAGACTAAGAAGACTGAAAACTAGCGTAGGATTTCTATTTTCATATCTTCATAAAATTTAGTGATAAAATTTATAAGGTGATCATTGATAGCAGTAACTGTATCAACGCCATCTCCAACGATACGGTTAAGTGATTAGGATTAGCTCCTGTAGATCATCTCAGCCCATACCATGTGTCTTGGATAGATTCCTCCTTTATTCCCATCAAACTTAGATGTCGCATTTTCATCCAGCTCCATTCTTATCAGGATCATGTTTGGTGCGATGTCTTACCCATGGAAGTCGAAAGTATCATATTAGGTCGGCCTTGGCTGTTTGATAATGATGTTATGATTTATGGCCGAACCAACTTCTGTAGTTTCACTCATAAGGATAAGAAGATCACGATCAATCCTTCCCCATCTAAGGCTACCAATAGAAAGATAGATGGTGGACCAAAAGAAAATATCAAAAAAAAAAGCCTCCATCTGATAGGTACTAAGAAATTAGAGATGATCATCAGTAAAGGATCACTAATTTGGATGATTACTATGAGAGAAGTTCGTAAGGATCCTAAGATAGATCATCCCAAGGAAGTAGTTCATAGATATCAACCTAGAAAATCAATAGATCTTATCCCACTGCCCATGCATGCTAGAATTTCTAAATCTATAGAGTCATTTGCACAGTATGTCAAGAGTTTACATAAAGAGATCAGTAAAAAAATTAGTATTAGTAATAAAGTTTATAAACAGAATACAGATTCTCATCGATGTGCCCAAGAGTTTATGGAAGGAGACTATGTGATGGTTCGAATGAGGTCTAAACAATTCCCACCAGGAACCGTCAAGAAGTTACATGCTCGAGGAGCAGATCCATTTAAGATTTTAAAGAAGATCGGACCAAATGCGTATGTTGTGGACTTACCTTCTGATTTTGGGATTAGCTTTACTTTTAACATTGTAGATCTCGTTGCCTATAAAGAGCCAACTTGGATACCTAGTGAGCCATTTGAGCCTGAACCAATCTTGGAGAGAGAGCCTATTCCTGAATGTCCACTAGTCAAAATGTCAAAGCATGATCAGATTAAGAGAATTTTGGATGAGCAGATCATCTCCACTCAGAGTCGAGGCTATCAGCAATACTTAGTTAGATGGTGAGGTCGACCAGAGTCCGAGGATACCTAGATCACTCAAGAAGAGCTGTAGTGTATTGATCACGATTTGCTTGAGCATCACCAGAGCAAAATCGACCTCCACTCGATAGGGTCGAGTTTTCCCCACTCCAAGAGAATTGGTGCGGACACCAAAGCCAACAGAAGTCGGCAACATAATTTAGATTCAATTTGAATTGAAGAAGCAATATCAGAATAACTCTACTTTAGTTATTTTGTTCTAATCCTTTTGATTTAATCAATTAGTTCTTTTGATGAATTTAGTTTTGGGTCCATAGGATCATACTTGGGTTTATTTTGGATTGAGTCTTATTTGAAAAAAAACCATTATAAAAAAGCAAGCTTGGTCCACGTCATCTTTGGAGCCACCACCCTCCACACGCCCAGGGAGAAAATACACATGCCAGCATGTGCCATGCCCAAGGATCCTCATGCCAAGTTGTGCCAGGCATCAAGCACCCACATGGAGTTTCTTTTCTTTCCTAAGATTCCTTAAGAGTTCTTGATTTCTTACTTATTTTATTAAAAGATTAATTTCTTCCCTATGGTTCCATAAAAGATAGATATGATATATTATTGTATTTGAAAATCATACATAATGTTTTACTTTTTTATTGGAAGGGTTGATTTTTTCTTGTAAAGAAAATAGGATTCCTAAAGAAATAGGACCCCTAGGATCCTATATAAACCCATGTATTTTTCATGAATGAGATAATGAATGAATGAATCAATTTATAATTTTCATAAATACTTGTATTGATCGCTCCAAGAGGGAGAGGGTGTGAGATCCAAAATCGCCCCACGAGGGGAGGGTATGAGGCCCACCTTTTTCTATCTCTTTAATCTTTATTTTCTTGAGATTCAGTATTTCTACGACCTCGATTCGTCTTCACCATCTACCTACATAAACCTATTCCACCAAAAGAAGATCTGTTTCCTCCAAGAATTTTATCTATCATGCAGAGAGAGAAAGAGTGATCTATTATTCTACAGATCAAATATTGACAAGGACCTTCATTCCTTCTCAACTGATCTTTGATTTTTTTATTTATTTTTTTTAGATCTGATGTTGGTAAAGATCCAATTCTTTATCGATAGATCTGCTTGGTTAAAAGATTAAGAGCCCTAATCAGGGTAGTTTTTTAACTACCACGATCCAGATTCTTCTTATCTTTTTTTTTGGATTTTCTTGCGGACTTAATTTTTTGCTATCCTTCATTTTATTTATATATTTTTTTTATAATTATTCATGAGCATGTTTAATTTCTGCTATCTATCTATTTACTTTATTATTGCTAGTTATTTACTGATCTCTAAAATGGCATTCATCAGCATTATTTAGATTGATCGTGCTTTGGTCCCATGTCAATCAGTCACGTCTCCTGAGCAAAGTATAGGTAACTATACTGTCTGTCCTAAAAATAATGTGCCACGATCGGACGTAATTTATTGTTAACAAATAGAAGGAAGCTTTGTGTTTTCTTTTCTTTTCTTTTTTTAGGCTGTCCCGCATCACCTAGTAGTTTCTAGGTCCTTACTATATATAAATAACAAAGAAGAATTCATAGAGTTCATTAAAAAGAAAAAAGTTTGCCTCTTTTATAGAGTAGTGATGCATTAAATTTTACCAATGATCATCAAGAATATAAATGACATATCTTCTCTAAGAAATATGCCATGTGCCTAAGGAAAAATATAAATAGAATGTACTATCTAGACTATAACCTTGATTCACCTCTTATCTTACACCCATCAGCCAACCTCATTATTTTAAAGGCACAAGAGTATTTAAAATGAGAAACAAAGAAGACTAAATATATTCATTCTCAAAGCATAATAAAATTTTCCTATTGTAATTAAGTATAAATTTCTTAATCCCAGGCTGATCACTACAAAGATTTGACATCAACTGCAGGAAAAGGTCTATGAACTTGAGAAGGAGATCAAATAACCAATCCACACCAAAAACCAAAAAAAGTAGCAATACAAGGTGGGGCAAAAATAAAAAGAACAAAATTTATCACCTTTTCTAAGTCACCACATTCCAACAAACACCCAAATCAAAAAATCCAAAACATATTGACAAGGCAAACAAGAAACCCCTCTAAAATCCAAAACCCTAAAACTCAAGAAAAATCCAATTTTTTTTGAAGATCTGAAGTTTCAAAATGAGGACTAGATCAACAAAATGAAAGTATAGAAGAAGTAGGAGGAATGGTATTAGGCATTGGTAGTGGAGGGGATGAGGGAGATGGGGTATTTGTCCTAGAGCTTGGTGGCCTTCTCTTTCTCTTTGAGCTCGTGAATCTTTTGTATCTGGAGCATGCACTTCATGACAAGCTCATACTCGCACTTCTTGTAGGAGTGGCACTCAGATTTGCACTTCCAAGAGAGGAAGCAATTGGCGATGTGGCACTTATTAAGGAGGATAAGGAGATGGGCATACTGGTCGTGATAGGGGATGGACATGTAGACCTCTATCATCTCCTCCTGCATTGCAATCATAAGTTTCAATGATCCCAACTTCGCCTCTTCCTCCACCATTTCCTTCTGCTCCTCTATCTGTATGCTCTTCTCCTCTTCTTTTCTTCTCTAGAGGTATTTCTTGGAGACTCGAGTTTTTTTTTGGACTAGTTGGGAGTCACATAGGCTAAATCCAAAAAGAAGCCTCCCGGATCTCACATCTCATGGGAGGGTACTAATTTTTACTCATTTTCCTAACAATTTTAGCAATATGATAACTATAATAAACAAAAATAATGGATAATTTTTTGTTATATATTAAGAAATAAATTTTAAATAATAATTATTTATTAAAAAATATTTTTTTATTATTATTGAGAAAAAATTCTATTATTGATACACTAGTAATATTTTTTTATTAGGATTTGACATCTCGAATTTGATCCATAGTAGCAAAAATTCAGATGTGGAGAAGTTCAACTTGAAAAGCATATTGAGAGGAGCCTGGAGATATATTTTTTTAGTAGGGCCTACAGTGTGCATCAAGTGGGGCCTACAGCGCGCGGCCCTAGCCAGCCATAGTGCGTGGCCCAGGCATGCAGCTTGCAGTGTGTGCGGCCTAGTGGAGCCTGCTATGTGCTGGGCTAGCATGCGGATACATAGCCCATAATAGATGCAAGAGTGCACATGCTGCCACTGGTGTAATGCGGTCCATGGTGGACCATGGAGGGAAAATAGTGATCCACGCATAGGTTGTGGACTGGCCCAGTGCAGGGATGAAAAATCATAGCTCATGGGGCTCTTTTGCATGATCCAACAACCCTAGGAGCACGTGCTCATGATTGGATGGTGATTAAGGGTCTATGACCATGATTAGATGCGATCGTACGATAAAGGATGCGAGCGAGAAAAATCCAATGAATAGGAACATTGTTTGAGTCCTATTGAAGATAGTATTCTGATCTGGAGAGGGTTTTGAGTCTATAAAGAGGCCTGGCACTGTAGAAATTATAGGAGCATCAGAGATCTAGTCGAGAGGTCCTGGATAGTCGTGGGAGTGGCCATGAGAGTAGGGGTGGAGGCTAAGGTCAGCGATAGAGATGTAGCAGCAGTAGCATGCAGCAACAGTGCTAACAGGTAGCAATAGATGCAAAGCATCTGGTAAGAGAGGTCGTAAGGGTAAAGCATTCTGTAGCTGTTAAGGATCTTCTTGGGAAATTTTGTGAGAGCTTTTGTGAGGGTGCATGCTTCTTATTGTGAGAAATTTATGTATGAGAGTTGAGAGTGGGTATTCTTTTCTTGTACTTATTTCTCTTTCATAGTGAAGCTTGCATGCCCCATAAAGGCAAGCCTCTGAGTTTATCTATGTATTAAATTGTGTTCTCTATTTATTTCTTCTTTCTTTCTACTGCAACAAGTAGTACCAGATCTACAATAATTTGGTATCAAAGTTGGGTTGGTACTGGGATGTGCGACTGGTATCAGAGAGCCAAGTTGGTACCAAAGCATGCGAATGTTCAGGTTGCGATGGTGGTGATCAAGATTGAAGATGAAGAAGACAGACACAATTAAGATGGAGATCAACCATGAAGGGTTGATCGATGCTCTCTTATGTAAAGAGGAGACATCTATAATGGAAGATGCCAGAGGGAGCCTAGTGCAAGGTGGAGCTCTAGGTAGAGATAGATCGGACATGAGATAAGAAACTTAGGAGGATGATAAGTGACATCACTGGAAGGCTACCTCGAGTAGGTCTCAAGTCATGCAGGACAGAGATATGATCGAGCAGCGCAATTCTCATATTTGTCCATCCATGAGTAGCAGGCATATGCCCCAGGGCATAAGGGCAAGAAGATCCAAAAGCTCTCAAAGTCAGGTAGAGGCCGAACATCGATTCAAGATAGAGATTACTGAGATTTGATGCCTTGAATTCGATCCACAATAGTTAAAACCTAGATGCGGAGAAGTCCAGCTTGAAGAGCATGTTGAGAGGAGCCTAGAGATGCATTTTTTTGTTAGGGCCTACAGTGTGAAGTAAGTGGGCTCTGCAAGCTGGCCCATAGGGCCTACAGTACCTATAGTGCACACGGCCCAATAGTTCCTATTGTGTGTGCTGGGCTAATGCACAAGCATGCAGATGCATGGCCCATAATGCACGTGAGAGCATGTGCGTTGCCACCAGTGTAACATAGTCCATGGTGGACCATGGGGAGAAAATCATGGTCCACACATAGGGCATGGACCAGCCTAGTGCAGGGATGAAAAATCGTGGCTCATGGGGCTCTTTTACACAATCCAATGGCCTTGGGAGCACACGGTCATGATCGAATAGCAATCAAGAGCCTGCGGGCATGATTAGGCATGATCGTGCAGCAAAGGATGCGAGCGGGGAAGATCTAACAGATAGAATTATTGTTTGAGTCCTGTTAAATGTAGTATTCTGATCTAGAGAGGGTTTTAGGCCTATGAAGAGGCCTGGTGCTATGGAAATTATAGGGGCATCAAAGATCTAGTCGAGAGGTCTTGAACGGCCATAGGAGAGGCCGTGAGAGTAGGAGCAAAGACTGAGGTCAGCGGTAGAGATGTAGCAGTAGTAACGAATAGCAACAGTGCTAGTAGGTAGCAATAAGTGCAGAGCATCTAGTAAGAGAGGCCATGAGTGTAGAGCATCCTGTAGCTACTGAGGGTCTTCTTGGGAGATTTTGTGAGAGCTTTTGTAAGGATAAGTGCTTCTTGTTGTGAAAGATTTGTATACGAGAGTTGAGTATGGGTATTCTCCTCTTGTACTCATTTTCTCTTTCATAGTAAAGCTTGCATGCCTTGTGGAGGTGAGCTTTTGGGATAATCCATATATTTGGTTGTATTCTCTATTTATTTCTTCTTTCTTCCTACTATAACAAGTGGTACTAGATCTGCAATAATTTAATATCAGAGCTGGATTAGTATCAGAGAGCTAGGTTGGTACTAGAGTGCGTGGATGTTTAGGTTGCGACAATGATGATCAAGACTAAAGATGGTGAAGAAAGGCACAATCAAGATGGAGATTAATCATGAAGGATTGATCGATGCTCTTTTATGCAAGGAGGAGCCGTCTATAATAGAAGATGCCAGAGGGAGCCCAGTGCAAGGTAGAGCTCCAGGTGAAGATGGATCGGGCATGAGATAGAAGATTCAAGAGGATGATAAGCGATGTCACCAGGATGCTATCCCGAGCAGATCTCAGGTCATGCAGGATGGAGATGAAATCGAGCAGCTTGGCTTGACTCTTATGTTTACCCATCCATGAGTAGCAGATATGCCCCTGGGCATGGAGACAAGAAGATCTAAAAGCTCTCAAAGTCAAGTGAAGGTTAAATGTCGAGTTTAGATAGAGATTGTTGGGATTTGATGCCTCAAATTTGATCCACAATAGCAAAAATATAGATGCAGAGAAGTTCAGCTCGAAGAACACATCGAGAGGAGCCTGAAGATGCATTATTTTAGTAGGACCCATAGTGTGTAGCAAGTAGGGCCCATAGGCTCGCCCGTGGGGCCTGCAGCATGCGACCCAAGCCAGCCATAGTGCGCCCAGTCCAACAGGGCCTACTGCATCCTGGACCAGCATGTGGGCATGCGGACGCACGGCCCATAATGCATGCAAGAGCGCATGTGGTGCCACCAGTGCAAGGCGGTCCATAGTGGACCATAAGGAGAAAATCGTGGTCCATAGGCAGGGCAAAGACCTGCTCGGTGTAGGGATGAAAAATTATGGCTTATGGGGCTCTTTTGCATGATCCAATCACCCTGGGAACACACGATCATGATCGGATAGTGATCAAGAGTCTGCGGGTGTGATTAGGCATGATCGTGTGGTAGATGCAAGAGGGGAAGATCCAATGGACAAGAACATTGTTTGAGTCCTGTTGAAGGTAGTATTCCAATCTAGAGAGGGTTTTGGGCCTATAAAGAGGCCTGGCACTGTAGAAATTATAGGGGTATAAAAGATCCAATCGAGAGGTCCTGAACAGTCATGGGAGTGGCTGTGAGAGTAGGGAAAGATCCAATGCACAGGAATATTGCTTGAGTCCTGTTGAAGGTAGTATTCTGATCTAGAGAGGTTTTTGGGCCTATAAGGAGGCCTGGCACTGTGAAAATTATAAGGGCATCAGAGATCTAGTGAGAGATCCTGGATGGTCGTGGGAGTGGCCGTAAGAGTAGGGGCAGAGGTTGAGGTTGGCAGTAGAGATGTAGCAGCAACAGCGGGCAGCAGTAGTGCTAGTAGGTAGCAATAGGTGTGAGCATCCAGTAGGAGAGGTCGTGAAGGCATAGCACCCTATAGTTGTTGAGGGTCTTCTTGAAAAATTTTGTAAGTGCTTTTGTGAGGATGAGTGCTTCTTGTTGTGAGAGATTTGTGTAGAAGAGTTGAGAGTAGATATTTTTTTCTTGTACTTATTTTCTCTTTCATAGTGAAATGGAGGCGAGCTTTTAAACTGATCCACGTATTTTATTGCGTATTTTTTATTTATTTCTTCTTTCTTCCTACTATAACAAGTGGTACCAGATCCTCAACAGTCTTCACATGATGAACAAGAAAAACTATCACAAACATACTAAAAAAATTGTAAGGTTTTGGAGGAGTTCCTGCCCATATACAGGCTAATAAACCTATATCGCATCTTTTTTATTAGTCAATGTTGGACTATGACAATCTCTCCCACCCCATCTTGTGACACCATTATTATGGTTAGCTCCTATCTGAAAGAAGAGCCCACCCATGGTTTGGATCCTGCTTATCCCTATTGGATCCTTTATGACCATGGCAACCCTTAGTGAGAGGTCCATTTGACTAATAAAGATTATAACATGCAATCGGCTTGGCTCTAATACTACTAGTCACAAACATATAGTTGAAAAACTTATTAATATCAACATCATCTTAAGTACGATTTTTTCTGCATTAATAATGGCAATGATTGATAAAGATTTTAATAGTCAAATTTTTGTTGCACATTAAATTATAAATTTTAATGATAGCCAAGTATATGACATCGATATTATTAGTATCTTGTATATTAAATAATGAGCTTTAATTATAGCTAGGAGTTTTAATATCAACATCCTTAATACTAGTATCTACATAACGAATGGAGAACATTGCACAAGTTTAATCTCCATTACACACACACACACATATAGTATATGCATTGTGGGGTGGGCTTTAGCACTAGGAATGGCAATGGAGCTAGTTAGTTTAGGTTCTGGAGTCATGTATCGCAATATTTATCCAATTGGATCGAACCTCTTAGTGGATATTTTCTAAAGTTTTAAATTTTTACTTTTAATTTATTTATTTTTAAAATAAACAAGGAAATATCTTATTCATTGCATGAATCTAGGATTCTTACTCAAAAAGTAAGGCACATATTGGTACTAGAGATGGCAATAGAGCAAACTAGGTTAGGTTCCAAAGTCACACACCTATGCGACATTTATCCAACTAGATAGAATGTAACACATAGTCCATTTGAGATCTGGACCTAGACTACTTGACTGGCCAATATATAAGAATCAGCTCCCCCTCCCCTGCCTCGTCCCCCCACCCAAAAAACAAAAGAAAAAGAAAAAAGTTAACCCACCACATGCTTTGCACATGCTAGGGGGGAACAGAATCGTAGTAGGAGTCATTTTCTTCCACTACTCCAACAAAGTTTGGAGCTGAGGAGGACTTTGGCACCTCCCTCTAGCTGTGTTTTAGTAGCTAAGGCTTTCCCTCGACCTCCTCATTGGGGATATTAGCCTAGGAATGAATGATGCCGGTGTTTCTTCTTTCGCTTCTTTATAAACACCATCAGCCAACACCACAACCATGCATTACTGAAAATAGATAATGATGCATTAATCTTTTAGTTAATCTTGCTCCACACATTCCTTAGCCTTAGAATCATAGACTCCAATAGGATGGTTGGTGCTAGATTTGGCGGAGAAAGGATGTCCTTTTTTGATCTTGGATTTTTTTTTTGGATTTTTGTCAAAAATTCTTGATCAAACGTGGCTTCGACCATTGGTCCACAGACATGTCGAGCCCCTACATCTATGTTTGCCCTAGCCATCATCGGCTATGGACAATATTATGACTTTATCTAGGTGTTCCAAGTATCGAGAAAAAGCCCCTACTTTCCTCCTTTTTCGAGCACTACTTGCCTGCTGCCAAACCAATGTCATGTTTGGCTGCTCTTTCCCCCATCATTTGTGCTCCTATGGCAAGCAGCATTCCTAACCATGGCCACTATTAGAACTCAAGGTCCTCCTCTATTCCAGAGATAGGCTAGGCAAGTTCCCTTATTTTGCCAAAAAAATCAAGGAAAAGAACAAAAAAAACAAGAAGGAAAGAAAGGGGATAGAGAGAGTCTCATTTCTCTCTCTTTTTTTTCTCTCTTTCTCTCTCTACTATTCTCACTATTTATGAAAAATAGACCCCAAAGAGTCCCCTTTCAATAACTTGCGATGACCTCAATGGCCCATTGGCTATTGGATAGTGTGCTTGCTCCGCCCTAGCTCTTATTGGATATTGTTAGATTTTTTTTACCCTCGATCTCTATTATACTATTTATATCCTCAATCTCTATTGAGCTATTTATATCCTAATCCAGCCATAATTAGATGAAATCATCTTGATTAGACTGATCAAGATGTCAGGCACATCCGCTTGGCTAGCCCTATAAAGTTGTTGGGACTTAAGATTTTTATTCTTAAGTAATCATGGCTAAATTCTAATAAAAATATAACTTCTATCTATTAGGCTCTAATAGAGTTTTTCAAAGTTAAGGGGTTTGTTTGCTTGTTATTCACTCAAGATAAATGATGTAACTCTTTCTCTAAACTTATTAGTAATTTATAAAATATTCTCTGAATTGAATTATTCATGATTTATGAACTTAATGCATAGTATTTTAAGTGTTTAATATGCCATTTTTTTGAAATATTATATGACTCGTGATCAAACATATTGATTTTGATATGGATTATGGCCGATTGATTTCAATATTGCATGGTTTTATAATTTTTTATTTTATTTGGAGCTTGAAACATATATTGGAGAAAAAAGTTTGGATTCAAATTAGTTTTGGACTCATAGCCAAGCTATATTTTGGTACCTTGCCAATGAGATTTATAAATTGACATTTTGATACACTACCTGGGTTATATATTGGCACTTCGATATCCAACACATGGGGTTTGTACATTAGTACTTCGATACCAATGGAGGTTATAAGTTGGTACTTCGATATATATCCTACCAGTATAGGTTATATATTGATATTTTGATATCTTGCTATTGAAAGTTATGCATTAGCACTTTAACTATTTCTGAGCTTATTATCTAACCTAACCATAGGATATAAATATGGTCATAGTTTATGGATGACAAGATGAACTTGATGTTTCAAAAGAAATTAGATTCATAAATGAAAATATTGAATTTTGAGAAAGATTGGATTTGCATATATAATATTTTGATCATATTGTATGTCTAGATCTAGTTTTAGTTTTGAATTGATATATTATGCATGTTTATTTTTAGTAAAACTATTATTTATTTTATTGCTTGATTTATCTAGTTAAAGTGCTCATTATTTATTATGTTGTCTAACTTATTATTCATTATTTTCTTATAGATTCAAAGAATTAATTACGGTTGCAAGTACTACTATTGAGTGAGAATAAAAGTGAGATTCAGCATTATTGATGTAGTCTAGATTTAGCATTATTATTATTATTATTTTATAGGCTTAATTTGAGATTTAATTGCTATAAGACTCTCGAACTTATAAATCAAATAGATCATTAATTATTGAGATTTGGATTTAAGTTAATTAAATTCTTTTTTTATATATTACTTTATGATATCGTAATGAGACATTTTGTATGTTTGTGGCAAGAATTTCATATGAGTATGCAATAATTATTATGACGCCAGCTCGTTTCGGATCGAAGGCATAACATAGAACCTCTAGTGGATAATTTTTAAAAATTTTAAAATTCTATTTATTTATTTATTTATTCTTATAATAAGGGAGGAAAGATGTCATTCATGGTATGAATTTAGGATTCTTAATTAGAAAATTCTCTAGAGAAGTCGAATATCTTGAGAACAAACACATCGTGTTGCCATTTTCTTCTAGGCAAGAGAATAGGACCATTGAGCCAAAGTTTGGTTCACTTTGTTTAAAACATTTGGATATATAATGTTATATCTGCATTTTTTTAGCTATAAAAATGATACATTTATGAAAAAAATAAGAACAAATTGTACAAATTCAAAACATACAGGATTACTAAATTTTAATTATAAATTAGAACAAGAAAAGTACATACTCTATTTAACTTTGTCTAAACATAAGAATAGTATAATCAATTCAAGAAGAACATATGAGAACTAATTCAATTTAGCTTAGTCCATATTAGCTTATATTCAAATTGGAGTTAATATATAGGAGCACAAAATAAAGTCTAAATTCTATTTTCAAGGTTTCACTTTATTATTTCAACTTTGACATAATCTTTTTACATCCTCAATTTAGCAATTTCATCGATCCAAAGTCCTCTAAAATGTAAGTACCAATAGTTTGTGTTAAATCTAGCCATTAGTAGGGTATGAAGGGTTAAAGATATTTAGGTGAGGGCAACCAAGTGTCGTATACCCCATTCCCTCTAGGCCTTCACCAAAAAGAAATAATCACATCTACCATAAGGTGTTAGATAAAGCAATGATTCTTGGTCCAAATCTATAAGTGGGTGCATGTATGCATGAACTTTTTTAACCCAATCAAGTTGCACTATTAGTGTTGCCTTTTTCTTCATGACTACTAAATAATCAAAGCTAATGTATAGAACCAAACAATTAGATATTGTCAATAATGTGATGTTCTTTGAGAGATTCAAAGATCCACTTGTCTATTATAGCATGGATTCAACTTGGTGATTGTGATCCATCAAAATTGCCTCTAGCTGGGGATACTTTGAGTCAATAAGCTCAAACCATTCTGGTAGTAGTGACATTAAGATCAAGGTAGCTCTTTAATCAATGGCTTCTATTAAAAGCTCCCAGTGTCGATTGTTTCCCACTGTAAAGGACAATATTAGAATATCATGCTTTTATTAGGAAATTAAGCAAATTTTCATATGTGGTAAAATGTTGGGAGCATGGAAGGAACCTTTGTTACTCTTCTTAATATAGTAATCCTGGCTTGGCCATCTCACCATTAGTCTATAGCTATGGATACAATCTATATGCCGGTTGTCGAGATCCTATCTCTATGCATTTGAAAAGTGATTCATAAGCTAATATTAAAGGAGCAAGCAACATTTGTAGTAGGGTGGAGTTCTCTGATTGTGAAATTTTGGCACATGAGGTGATATATTACTTACATAAAGCATCTATTGCAAATCCATTGATGGCTAGCTATCAAGCTCGATATGGAGCAAGCCTATAATCGAGTCTATTGGAATTTCTTGATTGTTGTCCTATAAAATTTCAATTTTCTTGCTTGAATGATCAAGTGGATATATATATATATATATATCCTTTGTCATATTGGTTAATGGAATGCTAATCAACTTCTTCAGGTCTGTAATAAGTCTTCGTTAAGGATGGCTCTCTCTCTCTCCCCTCCCCCCCCCCCCTATTTATTATTATTTATGCAAAGATGTTGACAGGAGCCATCCATTTAGAGATTCAACTCAGGTCGATTGATGGCTACAGACTGAACAAAGGAAGTCCTCCAATCAGCCATTTGTTGTCTACTAATGTTTGCTTACTAACATCCAAAGCAAGACTAAGATATCGCAGGGAGAGAGATCTATAATAATGGCAGTTAGTTAGGGCAAGTAATCAATCTTGATAAATCTATAGTTCTATTCTGTAGAAAAATACTTCATATTGTACTATCTAAATATATCTCTTACTTGGTGGTGACTTTGATGATTCCAAAATATTGAGTATAAATGATACTCATCATGTGTTTCAAGAATAAATATAGATCTTTTCATATATTCAAATTGAAGAAATATATAATTCATGGTAAAGTTCTTCTCAAAATACACTAAGTCAAAGACTTTAAAGAAGAAAATTCAAATTTCAGACTTAGTGGGGTTGACCCTAGAGGCATAAGAGCCAATCCTTGCACTGAAATAGACTTAAAAAAATGAAGAATTCTAAGTTTTTGGAAGCATAAGAGTCGACCCTAGGAGGATTGAAGTCGACTCTGGCATGCTGGAGGAGACTAGCACGATCTTGAATTGACTCATATCCAGCAGGAGCCAACTCTCTTAGAGAAAAATAAAAAACCATATTTTCAAGATTCCAAGTTCAAGTCGACCCCAGTAACCTTAGAGTCGACCCCAACAATTGAGCCGACTCAAGCATAGTAGTGAGCCAACTCTCTTAGAAAAATATAAAAAGTATGGTTTTCAAACTCTGAGATTGAGTCAACTCCTGGGATAGATGAGTTAACTTGAAGAAAGTTGGAGTCGATCTCTCATAAGAAATTGTAGTCAACCCCAAACTCGAGACAAGCATAATGGGTAGTTTTCTACAACATCTCAAATGGCCCTTTCTCCACTCCAACAGCTAGTTCAAGGCTTCTAATGGTTAAAACTCATTCTTTAGCCATCTCCAAAAGTATTAAAAATAAGAAAAATATTTGAAAAGCAAGAAAAAAGAAATTTTAAAGAGAATTTTTTTTAGATTTGAGTGAGCCTCATTGCATATCTTTAGAAAAGAGAAAAGCAAGGGATAAAGCATTAAATTCAAAGAGCTTTCAAGAAAAATCTTCACCATCTTCTCTAGCATCCTCTTAGGCTTCAAAGAAAAATGTTCAAGCTTCAAAAAAAAAAAAAATCTTTTAGCATCTTCTTCGTACTCAAAAGAATTCTATTTTTTATTTTATTTTAAATAAAACTTCATATCTTATATTTTGATTTCTTTATAATTTTTTTTGAGAAAAAGATACTTGAAGATTAGGCCCGTCCAAGCTTGGAATTAGATATTATAGGTTATGGTTGGTCAGCTTGTAAAACCAACTAGGTTGATTACAAGCCCAGAAAATAATTGATGTAAGATTTTGGTTGATGATCCCAAAAAATCAATTGGATTTATTTATGAGCCTGGATAAGATAAATACACTATAATCAAAAAAATTATATTAAAATTTTTAAGAAAAACTTGAGAAGTGGATGTAGATGCAGGATTGTACCGAACTACTATAAATCTTTTTATATTTCTGTTGTGCCTTTGCTCTCTTATCTTGCATATTTTTAATTCTTATATATCTTTATTTTAATTCTTGCTTAGCATCTTATATATCTTAATTTCACTACTGTAAATTATTTTTACTTCATAATTATTTGAATTGGTTTAACTAGAAGTACATACGTATTTAAAGTTTAATTTAGCTCAAATTTGAAAAGAACCCAATTCACCCCCTTCTTGGGTTGCTATCTTCAGGGCAACAATTAGTATCCAAGCAGATGCTTTATTATTTGATTGTTAACATAGTGGTCTAAGATCAAAAGATTATGGCAATCCTAATTGGTTCCTCGTTTGTCGAAGAATAATCAATCTCAAGGCCACCACTATTCAATGGGATAAATTATTCTTTTTGGAATGCTAGAATGAGAATCTTTATTTAAGCTTTTGATTATGATATATAGGGAGTCATAATAGAGGACCACACATACACCCACAACTGAAATAAATGGAGTATCTCTTTCCAAACTAGAAAATGATTTGGATGAGTATGATAAAGATGGTACAATTAAATACTAAAGCCATTAATGTACTCTATTGCTCTCTTGATATCCATAAATTCAATAGAACATTAACTTGTACATCAGCCAAAGAAATTTAGAAAAGATTAAAAATTATTCATGAGGGAACAAGCTAAGTTAAGGAGTCTAAAATTAATTTACTTGTTCATAAATATAAAATATTTAAAATAAAAAAATATGAGTTAATTTTTTATATATTTTCTAAATTCACTAATATTATTAATACTTTGAATGGTCTTGGCCAAACCGATGCTAACTATGAACTTGTTTGCAAAATTTTAAGGTACTCGCCAAAGAAATGGCAAGCAAAAGTGACAACTATACAAGAAATTAGAGACCTTACCAAGTTGTTAATGAAAGAGTTGATAGGTTCACTCATGACTCATGAGTTGAATATGGCTCAAAAGAAAGAAGAAGAACCAAAGAAAAAGAAGACCATTGCCTTCAAATCAGCATATTTAGAGGAAAGCGATAAGTTGGAGGAAGATGAAGATGAAGAAGAGAGTGAAAATGAAGATGAGGACATGGTGCTACTCATAAGAAAATTCAAAAAAATTTTGATGAAGAAAGTATGAAAAGGAAAGAAAATAAAGAAGAAACAAATAGGAGCGTCACTAGCTATAATTGCAACAAGAGGGGACCGTACAAGCCGGATTGCCTCCTACTCAAAAAGCATCCCAAAAGGACCAAGAAGAGTGTAATGCTAGAAATTTGGAAATATAGTGATATCTCAAGCTCGAAAGAGAAAGAGGATACTGTAAATCTTTGTCTCATAGCCAATAATAATGAGGTATATCTTGAAAACTCTTTTGAGTTCATATTTGATGAGTTATTTGAAGCCTTCAATGACTTAATGAATGAATATAAAAAGATATAACTAAAAATAAAAAATTAAAAAAAATTAAATCTTCTTTTAGCTAATGAAAAGAGTAAACTTTTGATAGAAAAAAAGATTTTTTGAAAGAAAAGAATACTTTGACTAAAGAAAAAAATATTTTTTAAATTTAAAAAAATTTTAGTTGAAGAAAATATTAAGTTGAAAGAGAAATTTAGAAAATCAAAACTTTCTGCTAAAGAAAAAAATTATTAAAAAAATATTTTTAAAAGAAAATATCAAATTAAAAAAAGATTGAAATATTGAAGCCTATGATTGAAAAGTGTACATTTAGATCACAAAAGCTTCAATCAATTTTAAATAATCAAATGATTATTTTTTATAAAGCTAGAATTGGTTATAACTTACTAAGAAAATAGAAATTTGTCAAGAATATACTAGCAAAGCCTCATTTGAAAATTATGGTATCACATGTTTTAAATGTTACAAAGTAGGACGCAAAATTTTATATTATAATATTAAAAGAATTAGTTATACTTTGATCAAATAAATTTGGATTCCAAAAAAAATCATATGCTCTAATCTCAATAGACCCAAAATAACTTGAGTACCAATAATTAGTAAATGATTTTGTAGGTACACCAAGTATCTAATGGAGTAAAAGATGCAAATTCTTATAGATGGATATTTTAGACTTGAGAAAATGAATGATGATGTTTGATAAAAGCAAAATATTTCTCTCATCATATTATTATTAATTAGTATAATTATTAAGTATGTTTGACTGATATACTCTATGACCTGAATGTTTGAACATATTGATTTTATATTAAATTTAAAAAATAATATGCTCTTTTCAATACATTATGTTTAATTAGTTGATATAAGAATAAGCTCTCTTCAAATTCAACATGCTTCCCATATCACATCGTTCCTTAAGAAACTTAAATTGAAATAAGCAAGGACTTGTTTGATTGCAAAACATATAAATTCAACTAATTTTTGACACTCCCCATAAGATACATAATTTTCAAGATTTTTCTAAAAATTGTATGATATAAATACTTGAAGAAAAGACATTCAGTCATAAAAGATCAAGTATTTAACTTATTAATTTGTATTACATTTTAGGTTTATCCCTAAGAATTTGAAATTTCATAGTTGAACTAAAACTCATAAAGCTATTATCTAGATTCTTATTTATTTGATACCCTTAATTTGATTAATTATCAAATCCCTAATTAATTAATTCTTGATTCCTCAATGTAATTTGAATGTCAATCTTAACCCTAAATTTAATTGTAAATTAATTTTTATTTAATTTGATCAAACTTTTTTGATTTAAAACTTCTTGAACTATTTTCTATATCGAGGCTCCTGAAATAGAGGAGTCGACTCAAGGACTCAGTAGAAAAATGAAATAGTTCTGTGAGGAGTCAACCCCAATTTTACTAAAGTCGACCCCTCATTAGGAGTCGACTTGAATATGAGATGAGTAGATCCTTTTATCGGGACAGGATTTTATAACCTGAGTTCGTGGCTCGGCTCCTTTATCTTAATTTCTTTCGAGCCGAAACACACTCAAACTCCTTTTAAGACTTCCTCCATCCAAACTAAAGCCATTCCTCTTAATTCTCTCTCAATTTTTTGAGATTTGCTCTCCATGGCACCCTACTACATAGTAACCCAATGAGAGAAGTGATCTCGCTCAAAAATTCCAAGCCCTGGCTCATCTTCCATGCCTCCACCCATCCACGAACACCAATCAAAGCACAAAGTAGACCAAGAGACCTCCTCTCTGCCTACTACAGCACCTTCTCTACCACCAGCCCCTTCTCTGCCACCATCCATGCCCTTTTCTTCTCAAATAACCCTTTTTGCACTCTCATGTCATCTAGGGTTGTTTTAACTGAGAGGAATGTGGATTTTATCTTTTTAGAATCAAAAGGCTTCGCATCTGGGTAGAAATAAAAGAATTAGATTTGGGGTATTTCTATTCTTTGAATGTATTGACCTACCTAAATCTAGTTAGAGAATTCTACTCAAATTTGAAATCCGAGCATAGTGTGGTTGAATCAAAAATCAAGGGTGTTTGGATTGTGTTTGATGCAGAAAAATTGATTAGAATTTTAAGAATGAGAGCTTAGGGGAGTATATCGGATAGATTGGAAAAAAAATCTATTGGACTCAAAAATATTTTGGAGAGAGAAGAAATAAATGAGGTAGAAGAGGTGAGTACAAATCAGTTATCCACCAAAATGTGCCTCCTACATCACATGACCAATCAAATATTCTTCTCCAAGATTGGAGAAACCACCCAAACCCTCATGCATATGACACCTACAATGAGTGCTCACTTCATCACATGGGATTTGAGAGATATGGCACTCATTGGATCCTTCAAGGGGCCTAAGGAGATGACTCAAATTCAGATGAGGCTCTACCAGCAGTTTCGATGATGGATGTTCATGCTGAGAAATCAGTAGATCAGACAGCTTAGGCAGAGGCAGAGGTAGAGACTAATCATCCGAGGCATTTGACAGACTATCTTCCAAACTGGAGAAGATGCTTTGGTCGAGAGGATCTCCTCAAGGATCATCAGTGCAGTCAATGTAAAGTTTTAGCAACTGATTGCACATTTAAGAGAGAAGGGAGATCAGTTTGTCCAGATGGTCTCCATGGCAAGGACTGACAATCGGGGCCAACCATTAGAAGACACCAGATCACCTACCCTATCTCAACTTGGATCATCTTCTTAGAGCCTCCCGACCTTATCTTTTAGAATGCTAGGATATATCTTGTAGAGCTTTAGTTCTCCCTTGTAATCCACTTTCTTATAATTATACATGTCATCCATTTTGATCTTTTTGATGTTTATTATCGTTGTCAATACATTTTTGTAAGTATCTTTTGAAATAAAAAAAAAAAGTAAACATTTTGAAAAATTTAGTGTCTAATTGGATGAATGCTTTGATTGATTTAGATTGATTGATCTCACACTTGTATATAAATTGTCTTGTTGATAACACCAAAGAAAAATCTAGAAAAATAAAATTCTTGGCATTCACTACTAAAAACAGAGAGAGGAAACATTAAAGAAGAAAATATACTCTTAAAAATATGTTTGATTGAAAATGGCTTTATTTGCAAAACAAAGGGAGAGGAATAATTAATTAATTATAATTGTCATATCTGCATAATTTGAAAAAAAAGGGGGGGAGAAGTAAGAAAAATAAATTTTATGATATTTACTCTTAAAAATAAGGGAAGAGATGTTTGTTGAATATTATCTAATTTGATCTGATTGAAAATTTTGATTAATTTATGTTGAGGAAAATGAACTTTGATCTTAAATCCTTAAACAATTGTATTATACTTTTCTTAATTTAAGCATTCATGTGCCTTTGATCATTCAATTTGATTTACATAATTTGATTGTCTAATCATTTTTAACAATTAATTGGAGTCAACCTAAATTTGAAACATATTTCATATTTTACTTCAAGAAATAAATTTGATACATATTTCTAAAATCCGATTTTGAAACATATTTATAAATCTGAATATGACATAGATTTTTTAATATGCCATGGAAAATTATTATAAAATCATTTGTATCAAAGTGATTCATGTAAAATATTTTGCCACAATTGTTTGTTATTAAAGAAATGAATTTAAAAAATTGATTCTCAATTATTCTGATACTACATGATCGATTTGCTCAATACATATTTTTTATAAATTTAATTGATTAATATTTATTAAAAAAATAAAGAAATAAATATTTAAGTAAATATTATGCTTGATTTCACTGCTCAAACCTTTCTAGAAAGCTCTATTCCTTTTAGAAGCCCAAAGTAATTGCTTACTTAAACTTCAAAATCTGTTTAATGAATTAACTATATTCAAAAGGAGGAGAGGTATTTTTGAAAATCTGATTAAAGAATCAAGTTCATTCAAAAAGAGGGTGAGCTATTGGTATCTAAATTTAAGATTAATTTTAAAAAAAAAATATTTTGAGCATATTTCAAATAAAAAGATAAGTTTCTTTTAAAGAGGAGATGATTTATTTGAATCAATTTTCTGAATTTGATACACTCTTGAAATTGAATTAATTTTGATGATAATTTTTAGATTTTTTTTTGAGGTTTTTGATGTTATCAAAAAGAGGGAGAGTGATGTTGAATATATACTTAATGAATTAATGATTAAAATACTCAAAGTTTGATGCTTGAAATAATAATGCTCATTGATTTGAATTAAGATACTCTTTTGAAATGAGTATATGTGAAATGTGCGATGAACTAAAGACAAATTGAGAACATTCATGAAGCATATATTCATATGTATTTATTCTATCATTTCATGATTTATATTAGCAATTTAGTTTAAATACGTTATTTATTTTTATTGCATATATGCTTAAAATTTTGTCATCATAAAAAAGGGAGAGATTGTTGATCCTATAATTGATTTTGATGATTTCAAAATATTGAGTATAAATGATACTAATTATATATTTTAAGAATGAATGTAGGTCTTTTCAGATGTTCAAATTGAAGAAATAATCTATGAAAAATATCTTCTCAAAATACACTAAGTCAAGGATTTTAAAAGAGAAAATTTAAGTTTCAGACTTAGTGGAGTCAACCTCAAAAGTATAGGAGCCGATCTTTGTACTGAAACATGCTTAAAAATGAAGAATTCTAAGTTGGATAGGAGTTAACTCTAGAAGGATTGGAGTTGATTTTGGTATGCTAAAGGAGACCAGCACGATCTTGAGTTGACTCATACCTAACAGGAGCTGACTATCTTAGAGAAAAATAGAGAATTACATTTTCAGGATCCCAAGTTTGAGTTGACCCAGCAACATTAGAGTCGACCCCAGCAGTCGAGCCGACTCAAGCATAGTGATGAGCTGGTTCTATCAGAAAGATACAGAGAGCACAATTTTCAGATCTTGAGCTCGAGTTAAATCTGAAGACAAATGAGTCAACTCGAAAAAAAATTAAAGCCGACCCCTAAGGAATTGGAGTCAACCCCAAGCTCGGGACAAGCATAACGGCTAATTTTCTGCAATATCTCCAACGATCATTTCTCCACTCTAATGGTTAGGTCAAGGCTTCTAATAGTCAAAACTCATTTTCCAACCATCTTCAAGAGTATTAAAGGTAAGAGAAATATTTGGAATGCAAGGAAAAGGGATTTTAAAGAGAAAACTTTTCAGATTTGAGTGAGCCTTATTGCACATCTTTAAAAGAGAAAAAAGAGAGAGATCAAGCACTGATTTTAAAGAACTTTCAAGAGCAATCTTCACCATCATCTCCAGCATCCTCTCAAGCTTTAAAGAAAAGTATTCAAGTTTCAAGAAAGGTAATCCTTCAGCCTCTTCTTTGCACTCAAAAGAGTTCTATTTTTCTATTTTATTTTAAACTAAATTTCATATCTTGTATTTTTTATTTCTTTATAAGTATTTTAAGAAGAAGAAACTTGAGGATTAGGCCCATCCAAGTCCAAAATTAGATATTATAGGTTGTAATTGTTGAGTCCATAAAATCAACTAGATTGATTGTGAGTTCGAAAAATAATCAATGTAAGATTTTGGTTGATGATCCTAGAAAACCAAGTTTGTTTGTGAGCCTGGATAAAACAAACACCTTGTAATTAGAAAGATTATAGTAAGATTCCCAAAGAAAGCTTGGAGAGTAGATGTAAGTGCGGGATTGCACCAAACTACTATAATTTTTTTTGTATTTGTGTTGTGCCTTTGCTCTCTTATCTTGCATGCTTTTAATTCTTGCATAGCTTTATTTTAATTCTTGTTAAGCATTTTATATATCTTAATTCCACTGTTGTAAATTGTTTTCACCTCACAATCACTTAAATTAGTTTAAACTAGAAGTATATACTTATTTAAAATTTAATTATGCTAAAATATTAAAAGAACCCAATTCATCATTTCTCTTTTGGATTCTACTTTTTGAGCAATACTTGGGCATTAAAAATTAAAGTGAAATGATCAAGCTAGTAGTTGGGAATTATACTAAAAGACACCGTATCGAGTTTAGTTGATGTGCAACCCTTAAAGGATAGGATAAATGCTGGACTAGAAGGAAGTGGAGAAGCTTAATATTTGTGAGCAGAGGCACATTGACTGAAACAATTCTATGCTCAATGCCAGTTTATGTCTTCTCTAATATAGCTGTAGCTGCAGGATTTACTAATTGGTTTGATCAAACAATTGGACATCAAAACACAATCAAGCGCTATATACCATAGCCTGCGAATCTACAAACCAAAGAGTTTAGGAGGATTGGGTGTACTAGATATTAAGAAGCGTTGGTCTTCCTTCATTATTAAGGTAGCCGGGAGAATAATATTAGGGCCTTAGCTTTTATCCTTTTTTTTATAAGCAAAGTATCATTTCAATAGAGATTGGAATAATCGTGCAGCTCCAACTACCTGTTCTGCTATATGGAAGGCTTCTAAGTATGTTGCTAGTGATTTCATCAGGCTTATAGGCATTGGTCTTTCCGTTAAGTGTGAAACAAAGTAGCAGCTTTCTATAGTCCCTTGTCTAGGATGGCATTACGTACAATATGGATTAGCTATCGCCACATCTATCATAAATTACTTTACCACACCAAATGGTGTACGGGATGCTTCCTTGGTCAACCAATGCCTTCCTGCTTTTGTAGCCATGCCAATCTAGAACACCCTCATCAGTAGAATTGACAAGGAGGGTATTCGATGTTGGAGACTAGGATTTAATACAAAAGTTGTCACAAAGGAGGTATAAAATCCTTGTCTATAGGGAGAATAACAATGAGATTAATACCATTTCAGAACTTTTGGAAGCTTAAAGCATCACACGGAGTTTTATATTTTTTATAGAAGATGGTTTCAAGGAAGGCTCCCCACTTTATCACTTCCTTGTGCTTGGATCCTTATTGTCCAACCTATCTGTGCTCCATGTCATCAAATAGATGAGACCATGCACCATGTTTCTTTCATTGTCAAGGATCTACTTCAATGTGGACCTTGGTTGCGGATCCTTTGACCGCAAAGTTTCGATCTTATCAATGGACCTTCTCTTTTCATCATCTAAAGCTACATCCAAGTAGATGAGCGCTCCCAAAACTTTGCTGAGTTACATTCTTTAGTTGCTTTGGAAGGGAAGAAATAAGGAGATACTTCAACACTAGCTAGTGGAGCCTAGAAACATTATGAGGAAAGCCTATTGGCTTACTCATGAATATTGGAGTATCAGTACATTCTGATACCGATCTCGTACCAGGATATTATCACAAAAAAAATAATAATAATAAAATAAGAACACAATCAAGTACGTGGATCAGCTCAAAGGCTCATCTTTATGGAGCATGCAAAACTTCATCATGAAAAAGAAATAGATATAAGAGGAGATTACCTACTCTCAACGTACGTATATAATCTTCTCAATAAGAAGTTATCCTTAACAAACTCTCTCTTGGAGATCTCCTAAAATGATCGCAGTCCACTGCCTAGCTGTCTGTCCGAAGCTCCTGCTCCTACTATCCGCTGGTGCTCTCTAATCTGCTTTGAATCACGTTTCAGGTCCATCTAAGCCACCGCCAAACCACCTTTGAGAGTTCATGGACTGCTGCAGACCTTTTAAAGGCCTCTGTCTGTGTCCAGATCAAAATCCGAGCTCTGCTTGAACTCAAACACCCCCGTAGACTGTTGGATCGCGACCGCAGCCTTCTATGGCCGCTACAAATCACGTCAAAAAAGCCTATACACCATGAAAAAGAACTCGGTCCATGCATACTGTGCGCGTGGACCACGAAAAATCCTCAACGCTGCCCCCTATTGCGAGGCCGCCTAGGCTTGGGCTGCGCGGCGCACTCCCGGCCTGGGCTTGGGCTGCACTAGCGCATGCTCTACCTAGGCCACACGTGGCGCTGGGCCGCACGCCCGTGTGCTGGGCCTGGCTGGCCCAAGCAATGCACTGGGCCTGGTGGCCCACTAGCCCACTTCATCCTATGCCAGTCCATGGGTCCCATCCAATGATTCTGCATATTCTTTCATACGTATCTTCACTATCTGGACTTTAATTGAAGTATTTTTGGGCTTGTTGGATTTCGTTCATCATTTTGGACCTTGCTGTAGACTTAATATGGAAGAATTCGAGGTATTTTTCTCAACAATCTCTACCTCAACTCGATATTCGGTCTCCACCTATGCGAGAGTTCGTCTAGTGCCCCCATGTCCTGGGGCAATTGCCTGCTGATCATGAATGGACAAACGTGAAAGTCGAGCCAGGCCACTTGATCCCACTTCCATCGACTGCTGTGATCCTCCTGATCTGAGATCTACTCGGAATAGAATCCTATGGCAATAGAAACTTCACCTTGCGACATCGCATGTCGTCCTCCCGAGTCTTCCATTTCTTGTCCGATCCATTTTCACTTGAAGCTCCACCTCGCACTGGGCTCCCTACCATGAGGTAATATCCTCCATACTTTCTTCCTCTTAACACCATCCTACTACCGTGCATGGCCTTCAGGATTTTTTCATCAGCTTTCCTTCTGAAGTCGATCGAATTCAGTCTGCTCAGTGAGATTAGATTCTTCTTAAAGCTGGGTATGTATCGGACCTCACCCAATTTCTTCACTGTTCCATCATGGAGCTTCATGCTAACCATTCCGCTATCCTTGATCTTACAATTCAATCCATCTGGTAGGAACACAGTACCCTCACTGATCTTTAGGGAGTCAAACATTTTCTCTCTATAACATACATGATGGAAACAAGCAAAATCAATAATCCACTGGGAGAAAAAAATAGATACCTTATCAATAACTAGAAGGATATCATCACTGTCTTCTGTATCACTATTGGCCACCGCCACAGTAGCATATGTCTGATCTTTGAGTTGTGGGCAATCCTTGACTCAATGCCCTAACTCATCGCACCGATAGCACCTATTCTTGCTCTGATCCCTCGTCTTGGACTTGGATCGCCCATCTCATGATCTCCTACCGCTCCATCTACCACCATCTTCTCCAGTCACCATTAGTGCCGAGATATCATCTAAATTCGCGGCTCGATTCTTCCACTTGAGAATCTCGTTCTGGAGTAGTGTAGAAGTTACCTCTTCCATCTTGATAGTGCTCTTACCTACAAGAAGGGCAGTTACTAAAGACACGAAAAAGGGTGGAAGCGATGATAGCAAGACCAACGTCCTAGTCTTCTCCTTAACTTTTTCGCCAATGCTAAAGAGGTTGGTGAGGATCTTCTGAAAGTTGGATAGATATTTCTATATGCTCTGACCTTCATTCATCCGCAGCTAGTAAAACTACCTCTAAAGAAATAGTGTATTGGTGAGTGATTTCGCCATATACAACTCCTCAACCTTCGACCATAGCATCATCGAAAAAGTCTCTCTAAGTACATGGATCATGACATCATCTGCTAGGTAAAAGCAGATCGTGCTCACCACCTGCATCTGGATCTGCTTTCAATCCTTCACCTCCATGGTGGCTGGCATCTCCTCGTATAAGAGAGCGTTAATCAACCCATGTTAGATGAGAACATCCTTTACCCTTGCTTGCCATAAGAAAAAATTATCCTTCCCATCGAACCTGTTGATCTCCATCATGATTGCACTTGTCTTCTCCATATTCTTCAATCTCTATCACCATTGCTGCAATCTGCGCTCTGGTACCGTCTGGCTCTGATACCAATCTGTTGGAGTATCAGCACACTTTGACACTACTTGTTAAGGATCTTGTATCAGGATATTACGGTAGAAAGAAAGAAGAAAATAAAATAAGAACACAATTAAGTATGTAGATCAGTCCAAAGGCTCGTCTTCATGGGACATGTAAAACTTCACTATGAAAAAAGAATAGATACAAGAGAAGATTACCCACTCTTAACTCACGTATACACTCCTCTCAACAAGAAATTATTCTTAATAAAGTCTCTCTTAGAGACCCCTAAAATAATTGCAGTCTGCTATCTAGTTGTCTGCCCGAAGCCCTTGCTCCTACTATCCGCTAGTGCTCTCTGATCTGCTCTGAATCATGTTTTAGGTCCGTCTAAGCCACTACCAAACCACCTCTGAGAGTTCATGGATTGCCGCAGGCCTTTTAAAGGCCTCTATCCATTTCCAGATTGGAATCCGAGCTCTGCCTGGACTCAAACACCCCCACAGACCGTTGGATCATGACCGCGGCCTTCCATGGCCGCTGAATCACGCAAACTGCATCAAAAAAGCCTGTACGCCATGAAAAAGAACCCAGTCCATGCGTATTGTGTGCATGGACCATGAAAAATCCCGAACGCTGCCCCTGTCGCGAGGCGGCCTAGGCCTAGGCTGTGCGGCGCACGCGCCCGACCTGGGCCTGGGCTACACTAGCACATGCTCGGCCTGGGCCGCACGCTTGCCCATGCGAGGTGCTAGGCCGTGCCCGTGCTGGGTCATGCTCTTGCACCCGTGCGCTAGGACGTGCCAACGCGCAGGGCTCGGCTGGCCCGCTTCATCCTGCACCGATCCATGGATCCCATTCGACGATTTTGTATATTCTTTCATACATATTTTCGCCATCTGAACTCCGATTGGGATGTTTTTAGGCTTGTTGGACTCCGTTCGTTGTCTTAAACCTTGCTGTGACTTAATATAGAAGAATTTGAGATATTTTTTTCAACAATAAATACCTATTAAATACCCTTATATCAAAGATATTAGCATTTGAAGCTGCTATATTCAGCAGTATCTTCAGGAAACCTCCTTACCAACCTATTGTTGCTTGATAGCTCCTACAACCAGATGAAATTAATATCAACTTCGATGGATGAGTGCACTTGGACTTGGCAAGGGTAGGCTTTGTTATATAGGTGCAGAAGCAATGCCAATTGCCACTGCTTCTATCCCAACCATAGAGCTAACTACTGCATAGCACAAGTTGAGATAACAATGAGTTTATTTCAATCGAACAAGATAATACTAGAAGGTGAATCAATGAATGTGGTCTCATGGGTGAATGGATGGGAAACTACTTGATGCCCATTCTTGAGGAGTATTAGACCACCATGAATTTGTGATCTCTATTTCAATCTTTGCATATACTCATGTCTACTGTAAAGCCAATCACATAAAGGATTACCTAGCAAATCTAGCAAGCTCTGCTAAAGGTGAATTCAATTGGACTTGAGAGTTTCCTCCTCCCTTGGCTCATCTTCTTCAAGATTATGCAAGGTGCACATCTTTCATTCACCTCTAGTGGCCAATTCACTTATTATTATCAAAAAGAGGGTTATCCTAAAAACTTCTTAGAAAATGATTTATCAACCACTTTTAGTAAGTTAATCTAGTAAAAGCCTCAAAAAATAGTGACCATTTTTTTTCCTCCTAATAACAAAGAAGGATGAAGACTATTTTAGACAACTTTATTTTATAGATGGTACATTGGTTTTGTATGTGAATCAAGGCATGGTTTAAGAGCATAATAATGCAAATGCAAGTAGTATATTTTATGAGTTAAGCCAGAATGTTGGCTATGTCACTAGATTAGTTGCTTGGCCAAAGCTTACTAACCCTGTAGGCTTAATCAATCTAGCTTTAATTTGGCAATGGTTGCCTTATATGTAGCTTAAATCTTAATTTAAAATCCAAATCTTGGGCTAGACCCATGAAAGAATACATAAAAAGAAAGTTAAAGCTGAAGTTTGGGCCCAGCTCAAGTTTAGCCCATCTTGTATGATAAAAATCCATCTAGTCTTGTGTGCGCTTTCGTTATTTCCATAGCTCTTAAACTTCTAGATAAATAGAAGGTACATCATTAATCTCCAAGATGTATATAAAGTCCATCATTTATATTTTCATATTATATATACGTAAAATAGAAGCTCAGGTTATTTGAAGTTTTTCATTCCCCACATTGATGCCAGGTGCTTGGTTAAGTAAAAGTTTATTTCTTTATATATAATGGATATTTGGATATTGAAGCTTTCTATTCATTATAATTTCTTATATTATCAAATTATATTTTAAATAATTAGAAAAAAGAATATACCTTATTCATCATGTAGGATTGGTATTTTCTGCAATGAGGCCCAACTTTTTACAGTTCTCCATTCACTATGTGGATGCCAATATTAATTACACCGATATTAATAGTGAAAGTTTATTTTCAACTATAATTAAAGTTCATTACTTAGTATGCCATAGAAAATTAATTATTGTATATGTTTATTTATTATAACTTATTAAATTACTATATTATATTTCAAGAATAGTTGAAAAAGGAATTACATAGGTTATATACTTGTGTGTGTATATATATAATAGAGATTTAGGTGTGTGGAGTTCTCTATTTACCATATGGATATTGAAATTAATGAACTGATATGCATATATTTGGCCATTATTAAAGTTCATCACTTAAAATATAAAATATATTAATGATGCTAGCATTAATATACTTGGCTTTAATTAAAGTTAATTGCTTAATGTTCAATAAAAATTAGGCTATTAGAGCTTCCTATTTGTTATAATTGGTTATATTGCTATATTATATTTTAAGAATAGTTAAAAATTTGAGAAAAAAATTGTATCCTATGCATTAGGTGGACTAAAATTAGTTGTTTCTGTTCTTTTGTTGTAAATTTTTTAAGCCTTTTATTTGTGAGGCCTTTTTGAACTACACTTTTGAATTACTTCTATGATAAAATAAAATTGACTTTTACAAGTCCAATATTTTATTATCGTGGAATACCTTTCTACAAGTTCTATTTATTCACTACACAGGTTTAGATACTCTCTTTTGGAGCAAGTACACTAATTGATACATATATCACTTTATCTTTTAAAAAGAGTACTAAGATAAATATTAATCAAAAGTTAAAATATTTTTAATCAATTTATCTCTACCATGTATGACAAGAGAGCTACTCTTTCCAAGCTAAAGAAAATCGTGCATGTGAAGATTTCTTTTCTAATACTCTCTCTCATTCTATCTTGCTATAATGGATGGCACCTTTCCTATTATAAGCTTTACATCCATTTATAACAAGTATAGAAAAACACAAAATCATATGCTAAGAAAATATCAAGCTTCACTTAGAGATATGTGTGCATGATACATGCTATACTCTAGAGTATAATAATAGAAATATTTAATTATACAAGAGATGAAAATCATCCATATTTTTCTCTAGGGTGCCATGCATATTCCCAGCTAAATTATATCTAACATATCTAATATGATTATATTAAAGTCTTTATATATTATTTTATAAATTTTTTAAGCTAAACAAACACATAAATTGCATGTGCCTGAGTACTTATACAATTTTGCTATCTTACATCTCCTTTATACATCTTACTCTTTAAGTTTCTTGCTCCAAAGTCTAATTCAACCTCTATCTATAGTTATATAACTATACAGATATTTAGAGTTAAGCACCAATTTTCACATAATGTAAGCAACTATATCCATATCAAATATGGAAAATTATGGAACAATTCAAACATACAAGGTTAGAAAATTACTAGAATAAATCATTTTAATTAGTGAATGAAAATAGTTTAGGACCCAACTTTGGTATCAAAAAGTTATTCTAAAATATGATGCCGGTATCCTAGCCTAAAGATACCTTGATTTAAAGAATCGAATCCAAAAGGTCAAGAAACCAAACTGACTACACCAAATCCAGTAGGGTTTTGATACTGTTGCACTAAAACGGTCATAATTTTCTCATCTAATGTCAGAATCACTATTATGATCCTAAAGTTCTTTTCGAGCCCTATGAGTATAATTAATTTCATAGCCTAATTCAACTATTTAATAGGTCAATAGGAGCCTTGAAAATCTTATACAAGTTCATCTCTTAGTCTTAATTTTTTTTATTTTATTTAGGATTAGTATTTTAAGTTCTTATTTAAGTCTGTTAATGTTTTTTTTTTATAAACAAAGCCATTTAAGCCAATGTTATCATTAGTTTATTTGAGTTATTAAATTAAAAATTCAGAAGAGGGTTCTCTTCTTCTCTTTTGCCGTTCTTCCCTAGTTTCATGCATCTTTCCCTCTTTCTTAATAAAATACCATGCTATAGGCTATGTTAATTGGTATCAGAGCATAGCGAATCCTTGATAGTGATTGTTTTCTGCAGTCTAGATAGTGAATAGTGGTCGCAAGAAGAACCAACTTATAAATCAAGAGGCGGTCCATGATGAAATCATGCAACAGTAACAGGACCTGATGATTGAGTACGAAAATTTAAGAAGATAGGTGATAGATTTGATTGTGTATCATGCGCAGTTAGAACATCGAGATACGAGATCCGAGACTGAACCAGAAAATTATAGATCTAAGGGAGATGCTTTAGATTTCAAGAACTCTTTTTATCAGGATATTCCTATCCACCAGCATAAAGGTCGTGGCAATTTCTTTGAACAATCAAACCGCTAGTTTGACTTCATCAGAGTAAATCTGTCTGAATATTTGGATGGTCTATAAATAAAAGTATTCCTCGATTAGCTGGATCAGATCGACCACATCTTCAAGTATAAGAAGGTACCTAACAATAAGAAGGTAAAGCTTATCATCTTAAAATTAATGGGACATGCCTCTGCTTAATGGCAGCAATTAAAGAAAATCTAGGAGTGCGGAGATAAGCCTAAAATCCAGGACTGAAAGAAGATGAAGAAGGCATTAAGTGAGCAATATATTTTTACCCTTCAACTACACACAAACCCTATACATACCAGCACCTACAAAATCTCCAATAAGGTCCCAAATCTATGGATGAATATATGAGAGAATTCTACCAACTGGTTGCATAAAATGACCAGGCAGATAGTGAGGATCAGATGGTCGTGAGAGATCTTGGTGGCATACAGCAGTAGATCTAGAATGCTTTGAGGCTTGTTTCCTTATGGATGCTCAAAGAAGCCACTGTGCTATAGTTACTAAGAAGCAGCTACGACGAAGGTCTGTGCCTAAACCTGATCCTTCTCTACAGAGCAACCATGTGTTGGAGAACCAAGGGAATATGCGAGGTAACACAACTTCCACCCCTCCTATTCATAGCCCTATTGATATGACGCCCTCACAGCCAACCCTGACTAGAACTTCTACTTTGCGGTGTTATAACTACAGTGAGATTTGGCACATGCAGAACAAGTGTAAGAAACCTGCAGGACGAACCAAAAAGCAATTGCTAATCAAAGAAGAAGAGCCTTCTGGCGAGAATTAAGAGTCTATCTATGATGGAGGCGAAGAAGAAGATGAATCCCTATTGTTTGGGGATAAAGGAGAGGCTCCAGTTATTTGAAATAACCTACTCATACCCAAGAAGATAGAGGAAAAAGAAAATTAGAGGCAGACCAACATCTTTTATACCTATTGTACTATCAATGACAAAGTCTGTAAAGTCATCATCGATGGAGGTAATTACGAGAACATCATATCTTAAGAGGCTATGATGAAGCTAAACCTAACTACTGAAAAGCATCCTCAACCATACAAGCTTTTATGATTTCGAAAAGAGAATGAGATGGCTGTTGGTCATCGCTGCCTTATTTCATTTTCAATCATCTAGAAGTATTTTGATAAGGTTTAGTGCAATGTCATTGTCATAAATGCCTGTCATTTACATTTAGGAAGGTCATGATAGTATGATCACAATGTCATCTATAATGATCATCGGTATACTTACACGTTTTAGAAGGATCAATAGAAAATTACTTTGGTGCCGATGAAGAACGAAGATCTACCTCAATCAAAGCTAGAGGCCGGCATCAATCTTCTAATGAATTTTCTTATTTGTAGGAAAGTTTGGAGATTTTGAGCTCGAGGATGACTTCTTTCCAGCTTGGGAGTATGACATGGGTGTCCTAACACGAAGACACCTTGATTTGAAATCAAATCCCATAGGATTCTGATACTGTCGTGCTAACATGACCATAACTTTCTCATCCGATGTCAAAATCACTATTATGATTCTAATTCAAAAAGTTTTTTTCGAGCCATATAAGTTTAATTAATTTTGCAGTCTAATTCAACTGTTTGATAGATCAATAGGAGCCTGTAAGATCCTACATGAGTTCATCTTTTAGTCTTTTCTTATTTTATTTAGGATTAGTGTTTTTAGTCCTTATTTAAGTCTATTAGTATTTTTTCTCTATAAATAAGATCTTTTAGGCCAATGTTGTAATCAATTTATTAGAGTTATTGAATTAAAAATTTCGGAAGAGAGTTCTCTTCTTCTCCTTTGCCATTCTTTCCTAATTTCATGCATTTTTTCCTCTTCCGCAACAAAATACGATGCTACAAACTATGTCAAAATATCACAAAGAATCAGCACTTTACAATTGAACCCCTAATGCATTGCACTAACCCTATGAATCCCACTAATCCCTTCCTATTAAATGGCATGCCAACAATAACAAAGTTTTTCTTGGTACCAAGGTTGAGCCTCATAGTGCAAGTATTCATCCATCCTTTATTAGTTAGTAAAACATATTAAAAATTGACATATAAATTTATTTATAAATCTCACCATCTAGGGTATGTGTCAAATGGAGGCCAATGTGATATGATGTATTCTAAGCTAAACATCCTATCTAAGGAGATTCATTAATTTAGCATGATATCACCTTAATAATGTGATCCATGAAAGCATATTAATTGTTCGTGAGTATACTAGGCTTACATATAGTATCCTATCAATCATGTTTATTTAGAGTTTAATAATTCCATACATAACCCCAAGTCTATATTCAAATGTGGATTAAGAGAGACAAATTCTTAAGGTATTATAGGAAGTGACAAACATAATAATGGATTTGATCTATTTATTCAAGTCTTTTGAAATAATGTTTTTAATAGATAACATAATAAAGTCATCTCTTATGGTGGAACTGAAAAATAGTAGAGGAAAAAACTGAATATTCATATTCCATGTACATTTACAATTAATGTTCAATACATTGTTTGTTTTTTTAATTTTCTTTAGTCCATAATTATTGTATCATATTCCAACAATATTGAAAAGATTGGATTTTGTCAAAGTTTTTTAGTTAACATTAGTAGACTATATATATGCTAATAACATTTTATCATATTTAGCCAAATGAGCTAAAGGTTGTGAGTCAATATTTAACTTTATTATCATAATTTAATTTTAAAAAATTACTAAAAATCATTTTGTCCAATTTATATGTAGATTTTGTTGGAATTACATAAAACTTTACTTATATTTTATGTAAAAATTTATTAAAATTATGTAAAAAATTAACTCAAAGGGAATGTGAAGATTTTGTTTTATTCCTTTTCATCGACTAAGGAAAATTGAGCAAGAAGATTTTATGATAAAATTATATTGACATGCAAGGCATTGTGATTCTGGTAAAACTAATATCTTCTTACATATACCTATGCCCTTTAGCACTTGACTTATATTAGTCATGGTAATTAATATTAAATTCCCACAAACTCCATTGTGGATTAACATCTCTCACAAAAAGATTGCAAGTTAATACCCATTAAATAGATATAAACCTCAGGAAAGTTCTAAAAATAAGGAAAGAAATTTAGTGTAATATTGAGGATAAATATTAAAAAATAAATACCATTAATATAATGAATCTAACTCAAATAACTTTGCAATAGTTAAATCATGAATAAAATCAACTTCTACAATTTGAATGTCTAGTATAGTAGTAAAAGTTTGTAGTCTTCAATCTGTATCAACCAAAATTTTAGAATAAGAAGGAAAAACGTAACAACTTTTGAATATTTATAATTTATTTTTTCTCACAATGACCTATTTAGTCAATAAATTAAAAACTTTCTCTGTAGTGATATATTTCTATATGCAAGTAACTAAAACTATTGATTTTGGATGAGGCATGAAAGTTATAAATATGTTTTCATCATGCTATCTTTTTTCGTTCACTTAGCTAGCTACAAACACATCTTATTATATATAAGCTATATATGTTTCTACATTAATGAAGACCTTGTTTAGAGCAAAAGGGATTAGTTATAGCAACTGCAAATGTGACTTAAAAAGGGGGTAATTTGAAATCGTGAAGCACCAATAAAAAGAGAGCTTAACTTTACTAATACAATGAAATCGATGACTTCAGCATGAACACATAGCATTTCTCTATAATTAAGGATGCAAATGGGTCGGGTCAGATTGGATCATGAGTGACCCCGATCTGATCCGATTCCTTGATGGGTCTGAATATTGGATCCAAACCCAGCCCAATAGAAAATCAGGCTAGATTGGGTCAGATCTATGATCAAATTTCTTGATCCAATAGATCATTCAAATGAAGTTGGATCCATGTATAACTCAGCCCTAATCCATAAATTATAGGTTCGGTTTGGATCCAGTTTGGTTCGAATTTGAATTATAATTGTTAGCTTATGTACTAATTTTCAAATTGTCAAACAAATGTTGAATCTATTACTTATTTTTTATCCATATCTGGTTCTACTTATATTCTTATTTTTGCTGATGTTTCTAATGAAGTCTATAAATCTAAAATGAGTACCAAAATCCAACTAATAAAAGCATGTAAAAATGAGTAACAAGATGTTTGACATAATTTGAAAAACTAGCGATGATAGCTAACAACCTTTGATCAATAGAATCTTGGTTTTTTACCAACATGTATAAAGTTTGGGCAAATGAAGGTAGGAGGAAGTCAAAGAGTTCTATTTTATCAATTTTTAAGTTAGTATGCTTTTATCACTTCTATAATATTAGATGAATAAATATACTAATTCTAATTTGAGTCTCATATTGAGTTCAGGTTGGGTCAAGTTAGGTCATTTATATTGAGACTCAAGAAAAGTCTTCATGGCTCGGATCGGATCATACTTGATTTAAATTCAATAAATGATCCAATTCAAAACCTGACCTAGATCCATGGATCCTTTAAAACAATTTGGGTTAGATCTACATGGATTGGATTGGGTTAGATCATGGGTCAATTGATCCATTTGCAACCTTATCTATAGTGGAATCAAATCATTAGTGATATAGTGATAATTTGAAAGAAAAAAAAAAGAGAAAGAACTAAAAAAATATTTTTTTGATATTTATTATTAAAAAAAGGAGGAGAAATTATTTTTGAACTTAAAAGAGAATTTATTGATAAATATTTATATTTTGCTTGACTTGATTTAGTCATATGCATTTGTTTAAGAATTCATGCTATCTTGTTCATTTGATTTGCTTTGAGAAATTATTAGAAAATTATTTGTACTTTGTATACATTAAAGTTTCAAGCTAAAATTTGTAAAATATTTTGAAATTGGCATCAAGGAACATTTAAAAAATATTTTTGCTCTATTAGTTTATTTTCAAGAAATGAATTTGAAAATTGATCTTTTAAATCATCAAGTGGTATCTTTAAGTGATATTAATAAAAATTTCATGAAAGTTATTATTTGGTTTGAATTTCAAAAAAAAAGTCAAAAAGATTAGTTTTAAGATAACTTTCATAAGTGGCATCAAACAGCTTATTTTTATCTTGAATTATATTGTTTTATCTTTTGACAAAAAGAAAAAAATATTTTATCTCAAATCTGGTTTTGCATAGCTAATATGATATTATTTGAGATAAATTCAAAAAATTTTATATCTTTTTCTGAACTTAATTCAGTGATATCCTTTAAGAAAAAAAGATCTGAATTTAAACAGAAAATCTCTCTATGATTTATTTTGCATGATCTATTAGTATCAATTTAAAATGATTTATCAAAATAATTTGATCTGAATTTAATCAGTTCATTTTTTTGATCAAAAATTTTAATAATTGATATCAAATGGACCATTATTATCTTATACTCTATTGCTTTATCTTCTGGCAAAAAGAAAAGAATGCCTTGTTTCAAACTTATTTTGCTTTGATATATTCTTAATGTGATACCTTTGAGATTAATTCTAAAAACTAATATCTTTTTTGAACTTAATTGATTGATACCTATTAAAAAAAGGAAGGAATGAGTTTTGAAAAATAAAATATATTTTATGATTTGCTTTGAACGATCTATTCAAAATCATTAGTTTTGAAAAACTCTATTTATCTTGATTTTTTTTTATAGCTCAAAGCAATTTTCAAGGCACTAAGCATTGAATTTGAAAATTTATTCAATGCATCAACTTTATTCAAAATGGGAAAGATGTGTTTCTTTTTTAATATATATTGATCAAAAAGGAAAGAAATTATGAAATTTAAATTCAAGTTAATTTTGAAAGGGGAGAAATATTTTTAAGTATATTTTGTTCAAACAAAAAGATGGTATAAAATATGAATTTGATACACTTTCAGATTAAATTTGCTTGATTTTGATAATATATTTTAAAACTTTCTCTTAAGCTTTTAGATGCTATCAAAAAGGAAGAAACTTATGTTGAATATATGCTTGATTTTATTACATGCTTGAAATGCTCTAAAAATGCTCATTTATTTGCTTGAGTTAATCATATATGCTCATTTATTTGCTTGAGTCCACATATAAAATAAGAATATATATTGATTTTTAATATCTGAATTTGAGATAAAATGAAACATTCATAAAGTATGTGCTTAAAGTGTTTAGTTTATCACTTCATGATTATATTGATAAATTAATTGAAATACATTATATGTTTTTATTGTGTATATATTCAAAGTTTTGCCATCATCAAAAAAAGCAAGATTGTTGATCCTATAATTCATTTTGATAATTTCAAACTTTGAGTGATTATGGTACTAATCATGTATTTTATGAGAGAATGTAGGATTTTCTAAATGCGTAAAATGAAATGATTATACATAAAAGAAATCCCCTCAAAAGAAGCTAAGTCAAGAATTTCAAAGATGGATGTTTAAATTTCTAACTCAATGGAGTTGACCCCAGAAGCACAAGGCCAACCCCTCAATAAAAATAGGCCAAAATTTAAAGAAAAATCAAGCTTAGGATGTTCGGGAGTCGATCTCTAGAGTGATGAGTTGACAATGGCTTGTTAGCATGCACTAGCATGATTGGCGAGTCGACTCATGACTATAGGGGTTGCTATAGTTATAGCCTTGCTTAGCCTCTAGGGGGTAGCAATCCTATAGAGGGTAAGCATGACTGTAACCATAGCAACCATATACATCATGACTATAATGATTGTAATCTAAAAGATTATTACATGAACATCCACCAATAATCAGATCAAACATCAAATGTGTTAATCATCTGCTCAAGCCATCAGCATTAACCTCTTGTACATCAACAAGGTCTTGGACAAGTAGAGCCACCGAAGCTCTTGCAATTGTCTCCCACATCTCGATCCCCATATAAATACCAACACTTGTAGTTTGGTATAAATTCACTCCTATATAAATGGATAACTATTCTATCCCTATCAAACATTCTCTATTAATACATTTCTTACAAGGACAACAAGCCCGTCCTTGAACTAAGAGTGTAGCATTCCTAAAAGCATAATCATAGAAGGGACATCATTGCAAACGGGGATGGTTTGCAATACTGCCCAAATTTTTTCTCAATTTAAGCGCTCTATATGCCGAGATTGGAGCACGTAGGACACATCTCAATCTTGTGTTTGCGGTCCAAACCTTTTCTCAATTCAAGCACTCTGCATGTCGAGACCAAAATGCATAGGACATGTCTCAGCCCCATGTTTGCAATACTGCCCAAACCTTCCCTCAGTTTGAGTACTCTGCATACCAAGATCAAAGCGCGCAGGATATGTCTCGATCTCATGTTTGCAGCCTAAACCTTCTCTCAATTCAAGCACTCTGCATGTCAAGACCGAAGCACGTAGGGCACGTCTCAGGCTCATATTTGTAATGCAGCCTGAACCTTTCCTTGGTTCGAGCACTTTGCATGTCGAAATCAAAGCACGCAGAGCACATCTCGGCCTCATGTTTGCAGCTTGAACCTTTTCTTGGTTCGAGTGCTTTGCATGTCGAGATCGGAGCATGAAGGACACGCCTCGAGCCTATGTTTGCAATGCTGTCTGAACCTTTCCTCAGTTCAAGTGCTCTACATGTCGAGATCGAAGCACGCAAGGCATGTCTCAGTCTCGTGTTTGTAGCTCGAACCTTTTCTCGGTTTGAGCACTCTATATGTCGAGACCGAAATATGCAGGATATGTCTTGGCCCCATGTTTGTAATGCTACTTGAACCTTTCCTCAATTCGAGCGCTCTGCATATCAATACCAAAGCACATAGGGCACATCTCGACCTCATGTTTGTATCCTGAACCTTCTCTCGATTCGAGCGCTCTACATGCCAAAACTCAAATCCCATATAAATTAATACTTAATAAATAATTTTTAATATTTAATTATGCTTAATTAATATAATTTAAATAAAAAAAATAATTTTTAGTGATAGTATTAGCTATCGCTAATACTCATAATAGAAGAAGGCTACCATACAAGACTAAGGCATGGGCTGGTGCGCAGGAACTAAGGCACGAGGAGGTACGAGCGAGAAAGGATTGAGACTCAGGGATGCAGCCATGGATGAGAGCTTGGGAAGGTGGGAGGTGGTCAGGGGCTTGAGGAGGCAGGCTGGGTGCAAACTGGGGGGAGACAGCTAGGGGGAAACCACCAACCGATGGAGACAGGGGTGGCAAGCTGGGGTTTTGAGGAGGCAGGAGGAGGTTGGAGGCTCAAAAAGGTGGGTCGACTGTAGTCGGGGGAAGATGGCTAGGAAAAGCTGCTGACTGAGGGAGAGAGGGGGTAGCAGGATAATCGAAGGGCTAGGGGTTTGGGGAGGCAGAAGGCGGTCGAGGGTTCGAAAAGGGAGGCAGGAGGTGGTTGAGAGGAGGTGGTCGGAGGGAGAGAGGGGGTAGCGGGAGAACCAAATGGTGAAAGAGAGGAGGATGGTGGGCTGAGATTTTGAAAAGACAAGAGGCCAGGAGCTTGCGCCTAGGGGCTCGAGGAGGCAGGAGGTGGTCAGGGGTTTGGGAAGATGGCCGTGTGTATTAAAAAATATGTCCTAAAGTCAATCATCTAAATGGTAGATGATTGAAATTAGTATATAAATTATCTAATAATAATAGTTATTTGGTTGGTTCATCATCAAAGTTCTATTTTTTTTTAAATAAACTCCTAAATTATGATGAAGTCCTTAAAACTATAATCAATCGATAAAGAAGAATTTATCGGATGGTTCTTAAATTATTCACGATCAAATGATAAGTTATTAATAAGGATGATAACTTATTGAGTATAGATCACTGTATGCCATATGCGTTGGTTGTTCTCATAACCAAGTGGTATGGAGATACTGGTATGGCATCCAAATGAGATGTAGAAGTACATCTGTATTGAACGTGACCAATGTAGCACTCTCCTATCAAGAGTAGCTAGCTAAGGCCAATGGGTATAAGTGTTCCTCCGATCTGAGATCACCACGGTGACTTGCAAGCAACTCACTGTACTTTGATGCCGGACTGCCTGTATTTCTAATATAAGTTTGGAAGATTTCTGGATATAGTCAAGTACTTATGAAGTCGATGTGTGAGACCACTCCTAATTAGCTTCAAAAAGAGAATAACTTATTGTATTTCAATTCAACAAAATCTAGGCCTGGATAATCCTCATGAGGAGTCACGAAATTTGTAAAATTTTGAGACACAATAGAGATGACTTGTATGAGTGTTGATAGTGTATTTGAAGTCATCTTGAGCATTATTGATCAAAGAGATGAATTATACAATAACCATGAGCCAGAGTTCTAAAAATGTTGCTTTGCATACATTCGACCTATCTGGATGTTAGAAACCATTGTTAGATGGTTACTTCGACTGGTATAGAAATTGGTTCCTATGCTACCGACTTAGGTTCGAACCTATGGGGTCACATACATTAAAGATTGTAATATAATCAGATGGTTAATCGATGATTGAGAATTATTCTAAGATTAAATATTCAATGCGATTGATGTTTGACCTAATGCAAGTATTACAGGAGGATCAATTAGCAATTGGATTGCTAATTAGCTCAATTTGATTGAGCAATTGGGCTGAGATCAAGTCTAATTGAATTAGATTCAATTAGAATTAGTTTGGACTTAATTAGATTAAGTTTAATTAATTTATTGGATAAGCCAATTGTAAGAAAAAAATAATTTCTAGTTGGACTAAGATTTGAGTGCACCTAATTCACTACTACAGAATTGGACTACGATAGTGGTTTGTAACCACTATCGTAGCCCAAAAAATTACTGCTATAGGATATGACAGCAGTTAGCTAACCGCTGCCACTGCAGCCGTCATCGTAGGTCTATGGTAATCATTATTGTAGCGGTTATGAAAATCGCTACCATAGAAGCCTATTCCAATAGTTTTTAAATCACTGCCATAGGCTTGTCTATGATAGCGGTTATAGAACTGCTGTGATAGACCGATCTATAACATCGGTTAGGAACCACTGCCATAGGTTTGTCTATGAAAGAGGTTATGTAACCACTATCATAGGTCTAATGCAGCTGTTAATATATCGCCTATGGCAATGGCTGGCACGTCTACGGCAGCGGTTGGCATGTCTATGACAGCGGTTGTAAAACCACTATCGTAGCTTTAGAATAATTAAAAATATATAAAATTTTTAATTTTTTATATATTTTATCTAACAAACGTAGAGATATATAACATAAAAAATATTTTAAATATAAAAATATTTTTAAAATGCTAAAATTTTATTATCGAATAAAATTTATTATAATATTTTTAAAAAAATACATCAAAAGTTTTCTAAATTTATATCATCGTCATCCCCAGGAGATGGAGCTGGAGCTGGAAGAGCTGGAGTTAGAATGTGCACTAACATATCCTTAAAGTCTGTGAAGGCACCTCCAAAATATGCACTAAGCGTCGACACCATGTCTCTACGATGCCCTCCAGATGAGATGCACGCTCCTCTGCCCAATCTGCCCACATCGCAGCATGATCTGTCCATGCCAATGCTGCCTCAAGCTCCTTCCGACTGACGACACCGATAGCCTATGAAGAAACACTCGCCTCTGACCAATAGCTAGTCGACGTATGTCCGGGCCTGCATCGGATCCTCCTAGAGTGCTTAGACCCCAAAACCTGTGACAGATGGTCATGGGAGCCAGAGGTATCCGGGCCCTCGCTCGTGAGCGCATCTAACTGATCTTGTAATTATAAATGCAAATAAAATTTTATAAGAAATGCTATAATACTAATCATATATACTAATATATTTATACTTACAAAAATTCTTTTGATCGCGGCGTTCATCGGCCTGCCCTTCTTGTCTGTACGGTTGGATCGAAAGATCTCGCTATGGTTAGGCATCACTCCATCTCTCATCAGCTATAACAATGGATCAGTTTATCAAAAATATGAAAAAAATATTAAGTTAATTTATCTAGTAGGATTTAGAATTAATTATCTCTCTATACATACGACTGGCCATAAACTCACGGTCTAGAGTGTGCGTATACTCCTAAGCGATCCGGTTCTCCCAGTTCTGATGGAAGATAGCCTAACAAGTATTCAAATAAATAATAAATATTTAAAAATATTTAAATATAACTTTAAGCATATTGAAAAATTTAAAAGTTAGTAATTTTATCTTAAACTCCTGGCTCCTCCAATGTATAACCATATTCTTCCATTGACTAGGAGGATAGTCGTGTATCCAAGGAACAAGCTCCTCTAGAGTGTCTCGTCAGTGCTCGATCCATCCTCCTTGGAGCTTGATCTTGTAGCCTCGGTACAACTCTCCAATCTTCTTCAGTCGGACATCTCGAGTTCTCTCATGATCAAAAAAGTCATACCTCCTCTGTACAAAGTTATCAAAAAATAGTTACAAAATTATTCTAATCAAACATAGTGTAAACATGTAAAATGCATAAATATAATTAAGATGCACTTATCCATATCTCCTTCCACATCCGGTCCCTGACAGTATCATCCATCAATCATCCATCTCTGGGCTCTACGAAAATAATGTCTAACTGCCTCACAAGCACTTCAAAAAAGGAATGCATCTCCCGCATGATCTCCCCTACTGACCTCCCCTCCGGATCATACTGTACCATCATCTAATGCTGGCAGTTCCATACATGCGCCATATGTGTGGAATCATGAAATGCCCTACTGGATGATGCATCTGCAATGAAAATACGTTATGCAAATATATAAGTATACAAATACTATATAAAAATAAATAAATAATATAATAAAAACGTACACTTAGATGCCGGTGGAGTAGCATATATTGGAGATGTGGATGATGGTAGAGGCTCAGATGCTGGTGGAGTACTAGATGCTATCGGTGGAGTAGATACTGATGGTGGTCCCTAAGCAATAGATGTGGAGGTAGATGGAGTATGCTCTGACTGCTCCTCAGATGCTGAACTCCGCATAACCCGTCGAGAGGCAGGGATGAAAGCTAGATGGCATTTCGGTGCCATCATGATCTGCAATGTTAATGAACATTAACCAATATAACATATTGAACAATAATCAAAGATGTGCCTAAGTACCATCCGTACAATTACATATAAATATATGTATGCCAAAGATTATGTACACTAATCAATTGATGGGTCTATCGCTATGCAATGCAATAAACAAAAGCAACAAGATGAGGGTTCTCTTAGCAGTTGGAGATTCTCTTAGCAGCTGGCACGATCCATGGCACGGCCTACCGGCATGACATGGCCCAAGGCAAGAACTATCGATGCGGCATAATACGGTACGGGATGGCATAGCCTATCGACACGGCATGACCCAAGGCAAGGCATGGCACGATACAATCCAAGGTACGGCATGATCTACCGACATGATATGGCCTACGGCATGGCACAGCACGGCCTACCGGCATGACTCAGATGCGGAGCTCCGCATAGTCATTCGAGGGGCGGGGGTTGCAACCTTTGAGCAACAAATTTAACATTTTGAACAATAATATTAGCAACACATTAATAAATAGACTCTAATAATTTATACCAGAATGTTGAAGTCATCACCTAGTGGCATCTACAATATGGACATCACCATCACTCCTAACAAATGTGTCTGAGATCTCGACAGTACCAAGTAAGTTTTGTCCTAGAGGAGCACTTTGCATGCATGGTCCAACATCGTCATCAACTTCAGTATCATCAAAAATATACCTAAGCATCATCTTCATAACAACACCCCATTGAGGCTTCAAGGGATCACTAATGTAGAAGACTTGACTAGCTTGGAAGGCAAGTATATACGATTCTTCAGTGCGGAGATGGTGTTGCATACCATACTCATCAGTCTTTATCCTAGATTGTGATAAGTTATCAAATCAATCACACTTCATCAATACAATCCTTCTTTTAGAATAATAGTCCAAGATGACTATCTTCTCCACCATATCATAATAGTTCAAATCTTCCGTACGAGGCTGTGAATCCCTCGAGCTAGCATAACATCCAGTGGTGGTGCTCAACATGATGCCACTATTTTATGTCGCCATATTTATGAACCTACTATGAATATTAAACATGTAGCTATTAATGATGTGTTGTTTATACTCACGCATGGTACGATTAGGATCCATTGAAAGAACAAGCACTTCAAGGCTCACATCACTGAGCGGCAATCTCCACACCTAATTAAGGAGATGATACCTAATTAGTAAATATGTTCAAATAAGTTGTACAAGACAAGAATATATAATCGCTTACATAATCTTTGAACCATTCAAAAAATTCTTTGCTGTGTATTTTCTCTTACTTCTACATACTTAGAGCACCATATTTTACTCTTATGATCTTCTTGTGTTTGCTGCATGCATAAAGAATAAATTTATATATAATTAAATATTTTTTTTAATTATTATAAAATAAATAAGTCTGAGTGACTCATCTTATGTATGGCTTAATGATATCATAGTTGAAGAGCACGTAGCGATGTACCTTATCCCTTTTCTCAATGCTTAAATCAGTAAGGTAGTATAGAATGAAAAGTCCACATGACTGTGGAATGGACTCAAATGTAGACTCAATTGACTCATACTGATCATCCTGATTCCTCATTGGTCGATTACGATGTATCTCGAGCATGTTTAAATACATGGTACAAAAATCCATACACTTTTGACCCAAATAACCTTCTGCTATGAATCTCTTTGAGCGATTCATATTTCTTATATAAGATTTCAGAGTTTGAATATTTCTCTCAGTAGGATACATCCATCGGCAGAACACTAGGCCTCCAAGTGTAATTTTTTCTGCAAGATACATGGTAAGATGCATCATAACCATGAAAAATGATGATAAAAATATCTTCTTCAGATCACATAATATAGTCACCACCCTTGTCTTCATTTTCTTTACATCTTCCTTAAATAATCTCTTTGCACAAATATCTCTATAAAAATTGTAAAGATGAATAACAATCATTCTGACATTTTTTGGCAACATGCGACGAATAGCTATTAGGATCAATTTCTGCATCAGTGCATGATAATCATAAGTCTTCAATCTCTCAAGTTTGACATCTTTACTATTCACATGCTTTGATATGTTGCTTGAATATCCATTAGGAACCTTTATGCTCTCCAACACACAAAGAAATGTGGACCATTTGGAGGCATTCATAACATAGCATGCATGAGGGAGCCTCCACTGTTCTCCCCCTATCGCTCTGGATGGAGTGATCTCCTAATACCCCATTTTTTCAAGTCAAATCGAGAATTAAAGTCATCCTTAGTTTTATCTTTAATATTTAAGATTGTTGCCAATAGGAGCTCACACGCATTCTTTTCAATATGCATTACATCTAAGCAATGGCGCAATAAGTTTATCTTCCAATATGGCAAGTCAAAGAAGATGCTCTTTTTCCTCCAACTAAAGTGTGTGTCATCTTTTTTTGATCGATGCTTCTTCCTTTTACCACCAATCAGATCATCTTTCCTAAATTCAACACTGAGACCATCCAACTCTTTAAGTACATCACTTTCAGACATCCGGCTAGGTGCCTCACCTTCTTCAATAGTGCCATCAAAGAGCGTGCATCCCTTCTGTATGGATAATTTCGATGGAGAAAATATCGATGCCCAATATAGCTAAAGCTCTTTTAATGTGTCAACCTTCTAGATCGGGTATTTTTTTCATAAACCGAACATGGTAGCTCACCTTTGGTGCTCCAATCCGACATTAGGGCATAGGTTGGAAAGTCATTTATTGTCCATAAAAGCGCTGCACGCATGGAGAATGACTCATTCAGCAAAGCATCAAAAGTTGGAATACTTTGAATGCTCCATAACTATTTTAGTTCGACAATAAGAGGCTGCAAATAAACATCAATATCATTACCTACCTCCATCAGTCCAGGGATGAGCACTATCATGAAAGCAAAGGATTCTTTCATATACATCCATGGTGGAAGGTTGTATATATGAATAAATACTGGCCATACACTATGAGCAGTATTCATATGCTTGAATGGGTTAAAATCATCGCACGATAAGCCCAACCTCACATTATATATCTTATGTGCAAAGTCAGGTTATAATTCATTAAACTTTTGCCATCCCTCTCCATCGGCTGGATGCCTCAATGCATCATCTTTTGTTCGATCCTCTTCATGTCATCTCATATCCTTCGATGTCCTTACCGACATCAATAATTTTTATAATCTTGAAATCAGAGAAAAATGCCACATCAATTTTTGAGATACATGAGTTGATGTGCCATCTTTATTCTATTTCTATCTTGATACACCACACCTCATGCACTCATTTTGGTTAATATCCCCCTCTCAATATAGCATGCAATCATTGGGACATGCATGTATCTTGGTGTAAGCAAAGCCCAATTGTTCAATAATCTTCGATGCCTCATAATTATTCTTTGAAATTTGTGCATCATCTAAAAGAATGTCTCCCAAAAGCTCTAATATGCAATTCACTCCATTATTATTGAATCCATTGGAATATTTTGCATGATACAATCGGATTAAGAACTCTAGCTTCATCATCTGTTTACATCCAGGATACAACGAAATATTAGCATTCTTCATCAACTTGCAGACCTTCTCTACATCCTCATTATTTGTCATTCCACCAACTATAGGATCAGACATGGATGTAGATGCACCGTCATTATGGCCAACAAATAAAAAAATATCATGAACCATTTGTTCCACTCCTCCATCATATTGATTGCCTTCTTGCGGTCTGCTTTCACCACGTTGGTTCCAATAAATTTCATAACCGACTTTAAAATCATAAATAGCGAGGTGATCATTTATATCTTGACGAGGTAGCCACGGTCTATCCATACACATTTTATAAGAATATTAGATCAGTCCATGATCTCCAAATTTTTATATAGTAAAATCAAGAAATATTTGAAGTCCAGCCTCATATTCTGGCGAGAGCCAACTAAACTTTATTCATCCTTTATCCATTTTAAAAATGATGATATTATAATTAAATCTTTTATGAAACTTAAATTATATACTAATGCATTATAAACAAATATGCAATAAATGCATCCTATCACCAACATAGGTAAAGATAGGTCCTATCCCATTTAGAAATTGCATTAATTCTATAGGTTCAATATAGTAATCAAACGATATGCAATAGCAATTGAATGAAATTTCGACAGCATTTCTCCTTAGTTCTCTTGTGTGGGAAGAACAAAAGAAAAATACTATCCAAAATTTCATTCAAAATTCTTAGCATACCATTTGATTACTACAACTATCTATAAAATTATCTATAATTTTCAAACCATCCAAATTGGACAATCAATTGATCATTATACATAATTCTCTCATCCATATAATTACATATAATTGTATGGATGTCAAAGATTATGTACACTAATCAATTGACGGGTCTATCATTATGTAATATAATAAACAAAAACAACAAGATATAAATATCCAAAAAATGTTATCCAATAAATTCTACAATATGAATTACATTTATAAATAATTAAGGATGAGCAACAGTCGTAGATCCTATCTCTTATGCAAACCTAGGTGTTAATCCAAAAATCTAAAAAAAGAATGAAGTAGATGATGGTGGTACCTTAGGGCTTAAAGTTGGAACCTTAGAGAGACATATCAAATTCTGATCACACCCATCGAGCCAGCTCATTCAGAAGCCAAGCTGACTCTGCGCCTAAGACATCCAGCTCGGATCCTCCTCCAATTGGCTCGATCTTGACTCGAGCTGACTCGGCTGCGCATCCGAGCCAACTTGGCTGTGTGCCATCCCCTATTCTTGGCTGTCTCCGCCCTCCTCTCATCTTTCCGACTGCCCATCTCTCACTCAATCTCCATTGCCGACGAGGTCAGACCCCCTCCCTGATCCCTCTCTCCCTCCCTCGATCTCCCTCTCTTCCTCTCTCAATCTCATCCCTCGTCAGCGAGGCTAAACCCCCTCCCTCCCTCTCTCCCTCTCTCAATCTCCCTCACCAATGACGATGGTGAGGCCGAACCCCTCCTCCCTCTCTCACTCTCTCGATCTCCCTCGCTGGCAAGGTCAAAACCCCTCCCTCCCTCTTTTTCTTTCTTTTTCTTAGTTTTGGATCCCAAAATTAGATCCGGATACCCAGGATCCATTAGGATCCAGATCTGAAACTTCAAGTATAGACCCATTGGGTATTCAGGTTTGGGTCTGATACTAGTAATTAAAATTGGATCTAAATCTGAATATCCAGATTTCGACCACAATCTGACCCACTGACAGGTCTAGTCCAGTGATTAATAAAATTAAAATAAAAAATATACCTACGACTATAGAGAGGGGGTCATACTGAAAGCTCCGAGGATCGTCGATGACGGTACTAGAGGAAGACAACGGTGCTAGAGGTAACCTACGAAATAATAGCAAGATAGTGAGATAGAGAGAGAAGAGAGAGAAAAAAAGAAAGAGGAAAGAGAGGGAGAGGGGGCCTAGAGGGGTGCTGTGATGGGGAGGCCAGGGGATGGGGAGGGTAGGGGGTGGGCGGCTGGGGATGGGGAGGGCAGGGGCCGACGGGCGGTTGGGATGGGGAGGGTGGATGGTCGGGGATGGGGAGGGGTGGGCGGTAGGGGGCGGTGGTCGGAGATGGGGAGGGCAGGGCGGTGGCGGTCGGGAATGGGGAAGGCAGGGTGCGAGCGGCCGGGGATGAGGAGGATAAGGGGTGGCGACGGTCGGGAATGGGGAGGGTGGGCGGCGGGCAATCGGGGATGGGGAGGGCAACCACGATCGAAGATCGAGAGGAAGGGGTGGACGACCGTAGTCGAGGATGGGAAGGGTGGGGGGCGGGCGACCGCGGTCGAAAATGGGAAGGGCAGGGGGCGGGCAGCCATGATTGGGGATGGATGGAGTCTCACTAGCGACGGAGAGGAGGGGGGAGAGAGAGAGAGAGCGCGTGGAAGAAAAAAAAAATTAAAAATTTTTAACCTAACCTACGGCAGCGATTTTTGAACCACTGTCATAGATCTATGGTAGCGGTTGCGGTAAACCACTATAATAGATCTACGATAGCGGTTTATAACCGCGGCCATAGATTCATAGCAGTGATTTTTAGTAACCACTATCGTAGCTTGGAAATATATTTTTTTTCTAAATATTATATAATTTTAAAATTTAATGCTCATATTCACCGTTCATTATCTAAATAATTATCATTAGAGTATCATCATAAAAGATCACCTCGATCCGATGGCCCTAGCTTCATCGATCAAAAAAATTTGATTTTGATGATCATGAATGATGATGTAATGACTGATAGATGGAGACCTCCAATCGATTCAAAAATCTACAACGATGATTTCGATGATTTTTGTAGCATACTATCAAAATTTTACTTCAATCGGATATCGTTATCTTGGTCAATTTAGTATGGAATGATTTCGACCGTTAAATTAGAAACAAGTGATCAAAGAGCTAAACGACGTCCGATTATGAGATAATTTTTTAGTTAAATAATCTTTACTATTATTTTAATCATTTCATATGATGATGATAGTAAAATTCAAATCATTTTCATATGAACTGTTCATATTAAGTAGATATTGTAAAAGCACGAGCATATATATAACAACCAAAGGAGTTTAAGAATGGTTATCAGATGATGTATAGTTTTAGATCGTTCTTAATCTCATGAGTTGAATTTTATAATCACTACTATAAAAAATAATTAAAATAGTAGCCAAGATCATTTTTAAAAAATTATCTGATAATCGGACACCGTCTGGTCCTTTGATCATTCATTTATCATTTAACGATCAAAATTAACTTATACTAAATTGACCAAGATAATGATATCTGATTGAAGTAAAACTTTGATAGTATGCTACAAACATAACTAAGATCATCGTTGCAGATTTTTGGACCTATCGAAGGTCTCCATCTATTAGATCATCATATCATCGTTCGTGATCGTCGAAATCAAATTTTCTGATTGATGAAGCTAGGACCATCAGATCGAGGTGATCTTTTGCGATAATACTCTAATGATAATTATTTAGATAATGAACGATGAAGATGAATATTAAATTTTAAAATTATATATTATTTTAAAAAAAATAAGAAAAAAATATATTACAGTGGTTACAAATAATCGCTGCCATAAATTGACGTATAGTAGTAGTTATAAGAAACTGCTGCTATAGATTCGATATATGACAGTGGTTACAAAGAACCGCTGCCATAGGTCGGACATATGGTAGCGGTTATAAGAAATTGCTACCATAGGTCAGACATATGGCAGCGGTTATAAGGAACCGCTACCATAGACTCTATTGCAGTGGTTTTGAAAATCGCTGCCATAGTATGCGCTGTCGTAGGTTCTTTTTATAATAGTAATTTCTAATTAAGTTAGAATTTAAATTAAATTTAAATATGATTTAAATATTGAGAATATGCACTCTTTCCACATAGCTCGGCATGGCCATCGAAGATTAGCCAAGCAACAAAGAAGTACTTCTTAGAGATTTCTGTGGAAGCATGATCAAATAAATTAAGAAATAGAGAAGAAGAGAAGAAGAGATTTACGGAAGAAAAGAACTTTTATTCAGTATATTTCAGCACTCTTCCAATCTTGACCTATTTTTAGTATATATACTTTACAAAGGATCAAACCCAAACTCACAGAAAAACTTCCAAACCCAAACAACTCACGAACACAAAATAATAACCCACAAAAATTGAGCCGACCCAGTTTTAGACTGAGCTAGCTAACCTACGACTGGGTCGGCTCAATCTTGTGTACCGTGCCAACAGTCCAAAAATGCTGCTCTTTGTCTGAATTTTCTTCTGAGACCTAGCCGACCTAGTCCTAGACTAAGCCAACCTAGTTTCCAACTAAGCCAGCTCAGCAGTCTCAAAGTGAGCCGGCCCAATTTTTGAACTTTACTATTGAGACTGATTCTTCTTCCGACTCGCTTCCATCTTCACATGACCTGTCTTCTTATATTTTCAAGACTTGAGAGTACCACTTTTGAGCTCACATTCTCTACCTTGGTGCTTCCAAGTCCTTGTGAACTCATCTCTTCTCAATAGATCCATCCATGCCACACATCTCTGAAAGCTATCTCTAGGAAGTACCTTCGTGAATACATCAGACTGATTCTCCTTGGTATGGACCTTCATCAGTTCTACTTCACTTTCCTCTACTAGCTCTCTGATCCTGTGGAACCTTACGTCTATATGCTTTGTGCATGCATGATAGACTGGATTCTGTGCTAACAACAAAGCACTCTAACTATCACTGAATAGTGTAACCTTGCTCTGCTCCACCTCCAACTCATTAATCAGCCTCCTAAGCCAAAGGGCTTTCTTTGTAGCCTCCATTATCCCAATATACTCAGCCTCTATGGTAGATAAGACCATGATTAGCTGAAGAATTGATCTCCAAGACACCGATCCACTATATACGTAGAAGAGGTATCCAATAGTAGATCTCCTTGTATCAAGACCATCAACATAATTTGCATCAACAAACCCTTTCAGAGGACCTGAACCTTCACACATCTTCATAGATTATTCTCCAAATCCTTCTGGCTACCCACCAAACATCAAACCATAATCCCTTGTTCCATACAGATATCTCAATATCCATTTCAATGCTTTCTAGTGTTCCTTCCCAGGGTTAGCCATGTATCTACTAACCGTGCTCATAGCATGTGCTATATCTGATCTACAGCACACCATAGTGTACATCACACTACCTATAGCATTTACATAAGGAACTCATTCCATGTACTCTCTCTCCTCTTCTGATTGGGCACTGTATCTTAAAGAGAGACATATGGCTCGGCAATGGCATCTCTGTAGGTTTGGCCTTCTCCATTCCAAACCTCTTCAAATCTTCTGGACATACTTTTCTTATGATAAATGGAGTACTCCTTTGCACCTATCTCTACAAATCTCCATTCCAAGAATTTTCTCAGCTGGAACCAAATCTTTTATCTCAAATTCAGATGATAATACCCTTTTCAGTCTTTTCACAGCATCCATGCTTCTACTAGCTATGAGTATATCATCTACATATAATAATAAGTATAGGGCATCCTTCTTATCTACATTCTTGACGTAAATACAACAATCATGTTCATATCTACTGAAACCCAGGCTTAAGATAAAGCCATCAAACCTTCGATACCACTGATGAGGGGATTATTTCAAGCCAACAAAGACTTACTGAGTAAACACATCTTTTCTTCCTGTTCCATCTCCATGAAACCATCTAGCTATTTCATGTAGATTCTTTCCTCCAAAGTTCTATGAAGGAAGACCATCTTCACGTCCATCTGTTCCAATTCTATGTTATGTTGTGCCATCAGTGACAACAAAACTTAAATAGATGTATGACACACCATAGGAGAGAAAATTTTTATATAGTCAATCCCTTCCCTTTGTGAGTATCCCTTTACTATCAGTCTTGCTTTGAATCTGACTCTACCTTATTCTGAAGGTGCTTCTTTCTTTGTGAACACCCACTTTGAGCAAATAGGTCGAGCACCCTCTGGAAGATCCACTAGCTGCCATGTCTGATTCTTCTCAAGTGATTCCATCTCCTTCATCATGGCCTGCATTCATAAATCATGATCCTCACTCTCCATGGCCTCTGCATAATTCTTTAGATCTCTATTAGTAGTGATGAGTGCATAGGAGATAACTTCATCAATGCCATATCTAATCGGTCTCCTAATAGTACACTAGGGCTTGTGCAAAGCCACTCCCATTGGCACATCTTTGCCTAATATCTGTGGCTGCTCCTGCACATCTATCTGAACTGCCGATCCTTCATGCTGATTTTCAATCTGAGATAATACTTTTTGCCCAGCTCCACCTCAACAGGAACACTCCTATAAGTAGATGTAACCTACATGCCATCATTCTCTGACTGACCACCGCTGTTCATCTTTGTTTCTTTAGTTCCATCTATCCCAGACTGATAGGAATGAGATGTTGTCGTTAAGACACTGTGTTTATCAGTTTAATCTAACTTCTTAAAATAATTAAAAATCCATAAATAGCAGTGAGTCGGGTCGAATCCATAGGGAAGGTAGTGTTTTTAGATTTGAAATCTTTGATTTTACAAAAATAAAAGAAAAGAAAAGAATTTTGGGATCAAAAGTGAAGTCGAAAAATTAAAAGCAAAAATTAAAAGATGTAGAAATTTAAACTTGGTACTAAGATCTACTAGTTAGATCTTAGCATCTACTTATAATAAAATAAAAAGATAATAATTAAAGTATAGAAATTAAATTATAATAAAAATAAAAAGCATGAATTTAAAGAGCATAAAAATAAATATTGTATTAAAAAGTTTATAATTTAAAAATATAAAATAAAAAAATAAAATAGATTGATCTCTGATCTTGGATCGACATTGATGGAAAGATGGTGTAGAAGCCTAGCTCTTCTTCTCAACATCTGTTGCTTCGAAGCAGCCATTGACCCATAGTCTGGCTTCATCCTGTACCAAAGCTTCACCTTAATCTAAGATATTAATTTTTGAAGGCCTAGGATCCTTTTTATAGAGCTAGGGAGACTAGATTTTTTTCTAGAGGCAATGTGGGACTAAGGATTGTTTTAATCATGAAAATAGAAAGAAATCTGAGTGAAATTCAGATTAAAATAGCCCCTGTTGAGTTCTTTTAATTCTAGCCATTAGATGGTGATCCGATGCTTCCAAAAATACCAAAAATAGACGTGTAATGGCCCAGATCAAGTCAGATTAATTTCTGACCATTGGATCGCGCTTGATGGAGGAATTTAGGCCGTTGATCACATGCCTGAGAGTTTGATCATTATCGGGAGTCTTCTGGACCATCGGATCGAAGCTGGAATCAAGCACTATATTCGATGTGATTCGGTAAATCAAACGAAAATTACCGTCGATCTACCGCAAACAACCACACGATCGCGTTTACTGTCTTTGGACCGTGTGGACGCCAACGGCACCGCAACCATAGTACTTTTTGACAAATGAAAGCCAAAATGTTAGATATATGTGCCCTAGAAGCCAGAATTGGCTGACACTTGTAATACACTTCTAGGGGCAAAATTATAATTTTGACTAAAATCAATAAATGGGTTATTTTCTATCACATATGTGTATTTAGTGTCTGTGATACATCCTTTGAGTTAATGGTAATGATAATTCATATTTTCAAGAGTTGAAAATTTAAGACATGAATAATCATTATTAACTCATAAATTGCTCCTGACCATAGGATCATCACGAGGATGGTGATTGATCCGGAAGGTTGGTGTACAATCGCTTCTCTTTAGTAGATGAGTCTTGAGTCTACGGTGTGGAGACACCGGAGCGAGAGTACAGGTACTCGTTAGAGAACGAGGGCACTGAGCGTGACCACCTCGAGTAGTCATTAGGGAGTCTACCTTCTCGTCAATGACTGACTCGATGCTGCAGTAGTGTGTCTGGTTCTTTGACCTGAGATGCATCGGCAGTTCACCTTGAGGGTGTTATAGTTTGACTACACCATTACTCGGTCTCCTAGCCATATGGAACCCTGAGGTGTATGTTGGCTATGACATGTTCATTGTAGGAACTGGATTGCATCAAGATGGAATCTATCTACCTCGGTGGTAGAGGAGTAGCCCTATGATGATCATGAGAATCAAGTCCAGAAATCCATGGCCATGGTAGAGTGAAATAATAGAAAGAGTTTCTATTTAGATTTTCACATTGGACTCGAATCGAATGATTACATCATATGACAGAGACTAGGGTTTGACGAGTTCACCTTAACCCTAATCTGATCGGGGCTCAAGATAGAAGAACTGAATCACACAGGTAGCTGCACCAAGAGGTTCGCATTCAGCTCTGATGGGTTGCCACCATATACTGCTAGGTGTCACTGGTGGATTTTGGGAGCAATTAGAATGATTTAGATGATCGATCATTCTAGCTGTTCGAATCAGAAGAGTTCTGATCCATCGAAAGGAGTTTCGATGATGTCGATGATAGAGATCATGACATATCCCATTACCATACAGAACTGAACCTAACTGGGTCACACAAACAAGGGTTTGAATCTGGTGATCATCAATTGAACTGATCTAGTTCAATTGATCTGAATGAGATTCAATTAGGTTCAAGGAAATCGTGCTAGCACTCGATTGAACCTAACGTTCTTCTTTTGCTATCATAAATAAGTTGTCCTGTCTGAGCCAAAGGAGTTTGTGCTCAAACAGAGGCCTTCATATGGTCTGACAGGAGGTTGTCCAAGTCAGAAAAGGTTGTCTTATTTGTAAGACATTACCTGCCATTTTTGGTCACCTGCCATTTCTTGTTCTTTGACTTTGGTCAAAAGTCTACCTTTGACTGGTCAAACGTTGACCATTGACACTTTGACTTTTGACCACATGTCATGCACCTATTGGAGAGCTGGTGGGGGCCTGTCCCCCTGCCAGAACCTGGCAAGGAGAAGGGCGCACGCCACCCTAGGCGTGTGCCCAAGTTGGAGGCGCCTAGGAGTCCTTGTTGGACAAGGACTCCATCTCCTTTTTGGATTCCAATTAGAGTTCTTCTAAGAACCAACTTTGACTGGTCTTAGGCACCCTCTAAGGAGGAATCCAGGGGTCTCTATTCCCACCAATCAGATTTAGATCTGATTTCACAAAGGGTTGTGATTGGTTGGGAGGAAGAGGAGTTGGATCACGCTTAGTCTATAAAAGAGACCCTGCGCCCAACTCAGATTCTAAGCAATTCAATTGAGAAACCCCACGCCCCAAGGCTGCCTCTCCCCTCCTTCTCCATGCCATAGTCTCTTCTCCCCTTGCTCTCCACGTCCAAAAGGAGTTTTGGACCTTGGTTGGTGCGATTCAGATCAAAGAAAGGCGATCAAAAATAAGAAGGCTGCGCTGCTGCAAAGGACGACTGCTCATCTTCAAAAGAGTTTTGAAGATCCTCCAGATCAGATCCAGATCTGATTTTTGGAGGTGTGATAGAGAAGAAGAGGATCTCCAGATCCAACCCGAGTGGATACCGGTAGAGGCCAGGCGCTTGCGTGGCTAAGATCCAGAACCTTCCGCTGCAAACAGGATCATCAACAGGGTAATAGGATTACCCAGATCAGGTAAATTAAATTTGATTTAATTTATCTTTTAATTTTATTTTATTAAAATAATAAGAATCAGATCTAAAACATATCAAGATCTGATTGGGATCAAGAGAAAAATTTTTGAAATATATCTCTTGATCTGATCAGATCTGAACGAACCTGGACCGGGAAATCAGGATTTCCCTTCAACTGGTATCAGAGCCATGGTTCTAAATTGTTTAGATCTGATTTTAAATTTATTTTAATTAGAAAATAATTGATTTCAGATGTCACATGAGATGTGATCAGATCTGAAATCAGAAAAAATTAAAATTAAATAATTTGGATCTAAGATTAGAAGATATGCATGACTAGTTCTAGAATAGAATAGTTCTATAGAATATTCTTGCATATTTTTGATTTAATCTGATTAAATCATGTTTTAGATCTTTTTATTTACTATTTTTTGATATTATAAGTGTTATAATAACATCTGAAAAATAGCAAATAAAAATTATTTAATTTTTGAATATCATATGAGATATGATTGATGCATGTCTAGACTAGTTGTAGAATAGTTCTACATAATTGTCTAGATTAGAATTTATTTTGATTAGATCAATTTAAATCTAATTTTTTAGATTATTATGAGATAATTTAGATCTGAAAATATGCATGATTATGATACATGAGATGTATGCAAAATATGCCATGATTAGATCTACTTTATATATGAGATATATGATATAGATCTGATATTGTTTTGTAGTATTGAATGTTCCTGATTAAGGCGTTCCTCTTGGCCGTCCGGTCATAAGAACGAAGAAGGGTTTAAAGGCCCTCTCTTCCCATTCGATGGGGTGTTCTTATGATGTGTAGGGGTGCTGCGTGTTCGTCCTTAATCAGAAACCCAAAACTTACTTTCTGCAAAACCCTAGATCCTGAAACCCTAGGATTTATTGTGCATATTTTGTTTATGAACCCTACTTAATTAAGAATTAAGTTTATGGAATATTAATTAGGTCTAAAATTGAGAATTTCAGATCTAAGACATATTCATAATACTGGGTTCGGGCTTGGGTAGCTCAATTAGGTCTAAGCGGTTGATCAAACCGAATCAAGAGTTGGTTAGATGGGATCAACAATGCTTAAATTGACCAGCCTAATAGGATTAAGTCTGGGTCAAGATCGAGTCACGATCAAGCAAGACCTAATTAGGCTCAGAGGTTAGAGTCTGGATTGTAGGCTAACCCAATTGGTTCTGACTCAACAATTTGGTGTCTAAGGTAAGTTTGGCATAGACGACCGACTGGTTTTTAATTGGAAGCTACTCGACCTGAATGCGTTCTTGTACGAGTTAATGGCATATTCCTTCCACCGGTCTCACTTACCTGGCCATATCTGTTGACACAGTTCTGATCTGAGGTGGTCAATAATCCGAGCTAACCCATGCCACTAGGTTAGTCATAATTGTTATGACTAAGACAAGTCTAGTTTAATGAGACCTGAATCAATTCTCCCTAAGAAAAGATTAAGTCTGAGGTCTTCCACCATTGTAGATGTGCGGGCCCTTCCCGGGGTTGATTGTTCTCGGCTGGATACAGTGGCTCAGTTGCACCGGGAAGATGCAACCATGTCTATTAGGCATTGGATGCTATGGGCTGGAGGATGAGTTGGGCTCAATATTTCGGATACGGTGAGAGACTCAATTAGGAACCCAGTCTATGCAAATGGTGGGTCTGACTTAACTAAGGAGTGGATCAATATTCCGGATACGGTGAGATTCATGAATTAGAGACCAAGTTTGGGTGCACCATGATTAGAGAATCATTGAACAAGAGTTGTTCACTCATTGGCTAACCCATCACCAATAACTGTTAGGTGAGGTGATGAGTAAGTTGGTGAGACCGCACCACCCACTAGAAATCATTAATCGTGGAGATTTTCGCATCTCTACAGAGGGAGTGTAGGGATCCGAGAAAATAGTGGGAGCTAATTTGTTTAAAAATAAAATCCCTAAACAAATTGGTCAAGTCAAAATTACAGTATCTAACTAGAATCTTTGACTCTCTACAGGAATATGTCTGCGTCAAACCCATTGGCACGTATCCTGGACACACATAGACTGACTGGACCCAATTATAAAGATTGGCTCAGGAACTACAAAATTATTTTGGGTTCCGAGAAGTTAACCCATGTTTTGGACCAGGACCCTCCCACATTACCAGCCCGTCCATCTGTTGAACAGAGAGCGTCTCTGGAAAAATGGATTGACGAAGATAATAAGGCCAGATATTACATGTTGGGCTCGATGTCTGATGAGCTCCAGCGCCAACATGAGGATATCGGGACTGCTCGCCAAATGTTGGCTCACCTGCAGGAGATGTTTGGTGAACAGAGTCGCGCAGCCAAATATCAAGTCACGAAATGACTTTTTAAGGCTAAGATGCGTGATGGGCAGTCAGTCCAAGATCACTGTCTGACAATGATCAAGGACATGGAAGAGCTTGAGAAGCTCGGTGTGAAGTTGGACTTGGACCTGCAGAACGATATCATTCTGCAATCCTTGACTGATGCATATGGGCAATTCATCATGAATTACCACATGCATAAACTTCAGAATTCCTTGGCCGAGTTAATGAATATGCTGGTTACCGCTGAGCTTTCTATGAAAGGTTCTAAAGGCTCAGTTCTTGCTATGGAACGGACTTCTTCCAAAAGAAAGTCTTATGGAAAGAAAAAGAAGTCTGTGAAAAAGCAAAAGGTGGAAGGATCAAAGAAGAAGAAGGCAGAATCGAAGAAAAAGGCCGATGGCAAAGGAAAGTGTTTCCATTGCAACAGCGACGGCCATTGGAAGCGGAACTGCCCTACTTACCTGGCCACCCTGAAGAACAAGAAGGAAGGTCCTTCTGGAGGTATGCTCGTTATTGAGTCTAACCTTACGGTTTCTTCTGCATCCAGTTGGGTGCTTGACTCTGGTTCTAGTGCTCATCTGTGCACTTCTATGCAGGGTCTTGAGGATAGCAGGAGGCTGAGGGATGGAGACATGATCCTACGCATTGGTAATGGAGCAAGAGTTGCTGCAGTAGCCGTGGGAACATACCCTCTTCGATTACCATCTGGTTTAGACTTAGTTTTGCAAGACTGTTATTTTGTGCCTGCAGCCAGCAGGAATTTGATTTCTGTTTCATGCTTAGCACAAGAAGGTTATGTGATCACCTTCTTTAAGGACCATTGTAACATTCTTTATGAAAGAAATAAAATTGCAAATGGTTTCCTTATTAATGGTCTTTATCAGCTACATATTGATGTACCTGTTCTAACTATCGAGCAAAACGTGAATGCCAAACGACCTAGGGATAGTCCAAACGACAGATATCTATGGCACCTGAGATTAGGTCATATAGCAGAAGATAGGATCAACAAATTGGAGAAAAATGGGCTATTGAGTCCATTGACTTCCGAGTCATATCCAACTTGTGAATCCTGTCTTCAAGGCAAAATGACTAAACTCCCTTTTGTTGGACATGGGGAGAGGGCCACAGATCTCCTTGCCCTAGTACATACTGATGTGTGCGGCCCATTTGATGTGCCGGCTAGAGGCAATTTTGTCTACTTCATTACCTTTACCGATGATCTGTCTAGGTATGGGTATGTGTATCTTATGAGACACAAGTCTGAAGCCTTTGAAAAGTTCAAAGAATTCAGACATGAAGTAGAAAAACAAACAGGAAAACCCATTAAGGTTCTTCGATCAGATCGAGGAGGTGAATACCTTAGCAGGGAATTCCTAGACTATCTCAAGGATAATGGCATAGTCTCTCAATGGACTCCACCAGGAACACCTCAACTCAACGGGGTTTCAGAATGGAGAAATCGGACTCTATTAGATATGGTTCGATCCATGATGAGCTTCACAGACCTCCCTGATTTTCTTTGGGGACACTCATTGTTAACTTCAATCTATCTACTGAATAGGGTTCCCTCTAAAACCGTTCCTACCACACCGTATGAGATATGGCACGGTAAGAAACCAAGTCTGAGTCATCTCAGAATTTGGGGTTGTCCGGCTCATGTCAAAAGACAACAAGCGGACAAGTTAGAGTTTAGGTCCTTCAGAGCTCGATTCATAGGATATCCTAAAGAGTCATTAGGATACTATTTCTACATTCCAGAAGACCACAATGTGATTGTGAGTCGACATGCCATCTTTCTTGAAAAATAGTTTATTCAAGATAGCGGCATTGGAAAATAGATCAAGCTTGATGAGAAAGTCTCACAAGCAGAACGAGCTAAGGACCAAGTGGAACCAAATCAGGTTGAGCCAATAAGAACACTACCTCCTCCACCTCGTAGATCGGAAAGAGTTTCCCGTCCCCCTGAAAGATACTTAGGTATTATTTCAGAGGATGTAGAGGAAATGTTCCTCGTAGGTAATGGTGCTCATGGTGATGATCCCAAAACCTACAACGAGGCGATATCAGATATCGACTCCGAGAAATGGCTAGAGGCAATGCAGTCAGAAATTGACTCGATGCACTCAAACCAAGTCTGGACCTTGGTAGATCCACCAGAAGGTATAGTACCTATTGGATGTAAATGGATCTTCAAGAGAAAGATTGGTGCAGATGGGAATGTGGAGACATTCAAGGCTAGATTGGTGGCAAAAGGTTATAGTCAACGCGAAGGCATAGACTATCAGGATACCTTTTCCCCAGTAGCTATGCTAAAATCCATCCGCACATTGCTTGCTGTTGCAGCCTATTTCGATTATGAAATATGGCAAATGGACGTGAAAACGGCATTCTTAAATGGATATCTTGAGGAAGATATCTATATGGAACAGCCGCTAGGTTTCACATCCAGTGATACTGATCACAAGGTTTGCAAGCTGCAAAGGTCCATATATGGACTTAAGCAAGCATCTCGGAGCTGGAACACTCGTTTCAATGATGTGATCAAAAAGTTTGGTTTCATCAAAAATGAAGAGGAACCATGTGTTTTCAAAAGGGTCAGTGGGAGCGCTGTTGTCTTCCTCGTATTGTACGTGGATGACATCCTCCTTATTGGGAATGATATTCCCATGTTGACATCAGTCAAGATGTGGTTGTCCAAGGAATTCTCCATGAAAGACCTAGGTGAAGCATCCTTTATTCTAGGAATTAAGGTCTATAGGGATAGACCGAATAGGATGCTAGGACTTTCACAGAAGATGTACATAGAGAAAGTACTAAAGAGGTTTAGTATGGAAAACTCTAAGAGGGGATTAATACCCTTCAGACATGGTATTCATCTTTCCAAGAAGATGTGCCCCAGCACACCTGAGGAAATAGAACGCATGAGCAAGATCCCTTATGCTTCTGCAATAGGGAGCCTCATGTATGCCATGCTATGTACACGACCTGATATAGCCCATGCTGTGAGTGTCACAAGCAGATATCAGTCAAATCCAGGTGAAGAACACTGGACTTCTGTGAAATGTATCCTTAAGTACTTGAGAAGAACTAAGGATATGATGTTGGTCTTTGGTAACGGAGAACTCCTGGTCCAGGGATACACAGACTCGGACTTCATGTCCGATATAGATGATCGAAAGTCGACATCTGGGAGTCTGTTTGTGTGCAATGGTGGAGCTATCAGCTGGAAGAGTTCCAAGCAAACGGTGATAGCAGATTCCACCATGGAAGCAGAATATATCGCTGCATCAGAAGCTGCGAAGGAAGCATTCTGGTACAAGAAGTTTGCTGCAGAAATCGGAGTAATGCCATCAGATGCCATTCCTCTATACTGCGACAACAATGGCGCCATAGCCCTTGCTAAGGAGCCGAGGTCTCACCAGAAATCCAAGCATATTGAGCGGCGATACCACCTCATCCGCGATTACCTCGAGAAGGGTTATGTCGAGGTCAAGAGAGTCAACTCCGCAGATAATGTGGCAGACCCACTTACAAAGCCGTTGGGCCAGCAGAAGATCGAAGCCCACCTTGAGAAGATGGGACTTAGACTTGTAGCCAATTGGCTTTAGGACAAGTGGGAGATTGTTAGATATATGTGCCCTAGAAGCCAGAATTGGCTGACACTTGTAATACACTTCTAGGGGCAAAATTATAATTTTGACTAAAATCAATAAATGGGTTATTTTCTATCACATATGTGTATTTAGTGTCTGTGATACATCCTTTGAGTTAATGGTAATGATAATTCATATTTTCAAGAGTTGAAAATTTAAGACATGAATAATCATTATTAACTCATAAATTGCTCCTGACCATAGGATCATCACGAGGATGGTGATTGATCCGGAAGGTTGGTGTACAATCGCTTCTCTTTAGTAGATGAGTCTTGAGTCTACGGTGTGGAGACACCGGAGCGAGAGTACAGGTACTCGTTAGAGAACGAGGGCACTGAGCGTGACCACCTCGAGTAGTCATTAGGGAGTCTACCTTCTCGTCAATGACTGACTCGATGCTGCAGTAGTGTGTCTGGTTCTTTGACCTGAGATGCATCGGCAGTTCACCTTGAGGGTGTTATAGTTTGACTACACCATTACTCGGTCTCCTAGCCATATGGAACCCTGAGGTGTATGTTGGCTATAGCATGTTCATTGTAGGAACTGGATTGCATCAAGATGGAATCTATCTACCTCGGTGGTAGAGGAGTAGCCCTATGATGATCATGAGAATCAAGTCCAGAAATCCATGGCCATGGTAGAGTGAAATAATAGAAAGAGTTTCTATTTAGATTTTCACATTGGACTCGAATCGAATGATTACATCATATGACAGAGACTAGGGTTTGACGAGTTCACCTTAACCCTAATCTGATCGGGGCTCAAGATAGAAGAACTGAATCACACAGGTAGCTGCACCAAGAGGTT
>QRFJ01001247.1:134278-255361 GCA_006176705.1 Cocos nucifera | reverse complement strand
TGAAGGAAAATCCTGATTTCCCGGTCCAGGTTCGTTCAGATCTGATCAGATCAAGAGATATATTTCAAAAATTTTTTTCTTGATCCCAATCAGATCTTGATATGTTTCAGATCTGATTCTTATTATTTTAATAAAATAAAATTAAAAGATAAATTAAATTAAATTTAATTTACCTGATCTGGGTAATCCTATTACCCTGTTGATGATCCTGTTTGCAGTGGAAGGTTCTGGATCTTAGCCACGCAAGCGCCTGGCCTCTATCGGTATCCACTAGGGTTGGATCTGGAGATCCTCTTCTTCTCTATCACCTCCAAAAATTAGATCTGAATCTGATCTGGAGGATCTTCAAAACTCTTTTGAAGATGAGCAGTCGTCCTTTGCAGCAGCGCAGCCTTCTTACTTTTGATCGCCTTTCTTTGATCTGAATTGCACCAACCAAGGTCCAAAACTCCTTTTGGACATGGAGAGCAAGGGGAGAAGGTGGTTTGGCATGGAGAGGGAGGGGAGAGGCAGCCTTGGGGCATGGAGAAACTATGATCTCATCATATGTCTATAATTCTGAGTTGGGTACAGGGTCTTATTTATAGACTAGCTGTGATCCAACTCCTCTTCTTCCCAACCAATCACAACCCTTTGTGAAATCAGATCTAAATCTGATTGGTGGGAATAGAGTCCCCTGGATTCCTCCTTAGAGGGTGCCTAAGACCAGTCAAAGTTGGTTCTTAGAAGAACTCTAATTGGAATCCAAAAAGGAGATGGAGTCCTTGTCCAACAAGGACTCCTAGGCGCCTCCAACTTGGGCACACGCCTAGGGTGGCGTGCGCCCTTCTCCTTGCCAGGTTCTGGCAGGGGGACAAGGCCCCCACCAGCTCTCCAATAGGTGCATGACATGTGGTCAAAAGTCAAAGTGTCAATGGTCAACGTTTGACCAGTCAAAGGTAGACTTTTGACCAAAGTCAAAGAACAAGAAATGGCAGGTGACCAAAAATGGCAGGTAATTGTCTTACAAAATAAGACAACCTTTTTTCTAATCCTGGACAGGCCTCTGATTGAGCACAAACTCCTTTGGCTCAGTCAGGACAACTTATTTATGATAGTAAAAGAAGAACGTTAGGTTCAATCGAGTGCTAGCACGATTTCCTTGAACCTAATTGAATCTCATTCAGATCAATTGAACTAGATCAGTTCAATTGATGATCACCAGATTCAAACCCTTGTTTGTGTGACCCAGTTAGGTTCAGTTCTGTATGGTAATGGGATATGTCATGATCTCTATCATAGACATCATCGAAACTCCTTTCGATGGATCAGAACTCTTCTGATTCGAACAGCTAGAATGATCGATCATCTAAATCATTCTAATTGCTCCCAAAATCCACCAGTGACACCTAGCAGTATATGGTGGCAACCCATCAGAGCTGAATGCGAACCTCTTGGTGCAGCTACCTGTGTGATTAAGTTCTTCTATCTTGAGCCCCGATCAGATTAGGGTTAAGGTGAACTCGTCAAACCCTAGTCTCTGTCATATGATGTAATCATTCGATTCGAGTCCAATGTGAAAATCTAAATAGAAACTCTTTCTATTATTTCACTCTGCCATGGCCATGGGCTTCTGGACTTGATTCTCATGATCATCATAGGGCTGCTCCTCTACCACCGAGGTAGATAGATTCCATCTTGATGCAATCCAGTTCCTACAATGAACATGCTATAGCCAACATACACCTCAGGGTTCCATATGGCTAGGAGATCGAGTAATGGTGTAGTCAAACTATAACACCCTCAAGGTGAACTGCCGATGCACCTCAGGTCAAAGAACCAGACACACTACTGCAGCATCGAGTCAGTCATTGACGAGAAGGTAGACTTCCTAATGACTACTCGAGGTGGTCACGCTCAGTGCCCTCATTCTCTAACGAGTACCTGTACTCTCGCTCCGGTGTCTCCACACCGTAGACTTAAGACTCATCTACTAAAGAGAAGTGATTATACACTAACCTTTCGGATCAATCACCATCCTCATGATGATCCTATGGTCGGAAGCATTTTATGAGTTAATAATGATTATTCATGTCTTAAATTTTCAACTCTTGAAAATATGAATTATCATTACCATTAACTCAAAGGATGTATCACAGACACTAAATATACATATGTGATAGAAAATAATTTATTTTATTTATTATAGTCATAATTATAATTTTGCTCCTAGAAGTGTATTACAAGTGTCAGCCAATTCTGGCTTCTAGGGCACATATATCTAACAACCCAGACATCTAATTTGTTACCTATGGAACCCCCACACCCAAGGACTTTCTTCCTCTAATTTTTACATACCCCAAACTCCTCCCAAATTTCTATATTTCATAAAAAAATTAGAATAAAATTCATCCAATAAATCAAAAAAAAAGAAGAGTCCAAGTTAGATCAAAATCTTGGACTAGGAATATCCAAACATGTGAAGTTGTTGGGGCGCCCAACTCTTGGGCGCCTCCTCCATAATTATTGATGTGGACCAGCAAGGGAGGGCATACAAAAAAGGAGATTATTTTTATGGAATAAGAGAAGAATTAATTAAAAAAGGATGCGGCACTCAAGGGAAGGTGTTTTGGTCAACAAGGATTCTATCTCATAGAATCCTAAACAAAACTACTCTTTTAACTTAGACTTCCAACAAATTGCCTTATGAGAAAAGGAGTGAAAGAGGGTGTGAGAAGCCATGGGAGTGAAGAATTTTCATGTAAGAAACAAAACAAAAAGGGCATGGGGCGTGAGGATTAAGTGATGCAAGTGATAGGGAGTCCTAATCACACTTGGTCTCCTATTTTGACTTGATCAAACAAGATTTTTTAATCAAGTAAAATCAAAATTAAACCAATCTAATTAAATAAAGTTCTAACCCATTTAAGAACTTGATTAAATTAGATTAAATTAGATTTAATTCTAATTTATTTTCTAATCAAATTAGAAAATTGGATTAATCTGAGTCCTAGTTAGACTAGGATCAGTTCTTCTTTGCACTTGGCTTATCCAATAAACCAATTGAACTTGATCCAATCAAGCCCAAACTAAATTTAATTAAATTATATTTAATTAGACTTAATCTCAACCTATTGGCTTAATCAAATTAAGCCAGTTAGCAATCTAATTGCTAATCGGTCCTCATGCAACACTTGCACTAGGTTAAACAGTAATCGTATTGATTGTTTAACCCTACAATGATTCTTAATCATTGATCAACCATCCAATTCAGATCATAAGCTCTAATGTGTGTGATCTCATAGGTCCTGAACCTAAGTCGACAGTAGCACAAGAATAAATTTCTTATATCAATCGAAGTGATCATCTAGCAATAATATCCGACGGTCGGAATAGATCGAAGGTGTAGAACACCTATCCTTAAGAATCCATACGGATATAGTTTTCATATAGTTCATACTCTTGACCATTAATGCTCATAGGACACCTCAAGAGTTCAACTATCAACTCTGATCAGGTTATCTACATATTATATTTCAAAATACCAAATCCTATTTGATGGATTACCCTGGACCAAGGATTTTGCTATATTGAAATACAGTGATACATTCTTCTCCAACTCTTGGAGTGGTCAATTTCCATCTTGATCACACTCCTGACTTCGCAAGTACTTGACTATGCCTAGAAGCCTTTCATTGCTAAATTAAAAATTTAATTAGTCTGGTACCAAAGCACAGTGAGTTGCTTATAAGTCACTGAGGTGATCTCAGATCTAAGGGATACTTATATCTATATCCCATCAGGGATATTTTCGATAGTAGAATGCTCTGGAGTTGATCACATTCAATGATGATGTACCCATACATCTCACCTATATGCGATCTATGTCTCCACACTCCTTGATTAAGAGGACAACCAACCTATATGGCATATAGCGATCTATACTCGATAGACGCCGTTGTCCTAATTAACAACCTATCATTTGGTCATGAACAAATTTAAGGACTAATCGATAAATCCTCTCTTTATCGAAACTAAATAGTCCTAAAGACTTCATCACAATAATGAAGTTCATTAGAATATGTAAACTTGAGATGAAAAAGATGCCAAAATATTTTTATTAATTAATAAATTAATTATAATTATAAAATAGCTCAACCATCAATATGCTGATGATTGAATTTGGGATGCAATTTTCAACACCTATGGAGTCACATAAATAAGTGTTCTCAATCTGATCGGATGGTTTGATCGACGATTAAATATTATTCTTGGGTTAAACATTCAATACGATTAATGTTTAACCTAGTGTAAGTATTGTAGGAGGAATGATTAGCAATTTGATTGTTAATTAGCTTAATTTAATTAAGTCAAAGAGCTAAGATTAAATCTAATTAAATATAATTTAACTATATTTGGTTTGGGCTTGATTGGATCAAGTCCAATTAGTTTATTGCATGAGCAAATTGCAAGAAAGAACTAATCCTAGTTCAATTAGGACTTGTATCAACCTAATTTCTAATTTGATTAAAAAATTAAATTAAAATTAAATCTAATTTAATTAGATTATTAGTTGAAATAAGATTTAATTTAATTAAATTAATTAAATTTTAATTTAATTTGCTCCAAGGATTAAGTTGGACCAAGTCAAACTAAGAGTCCTAGTGAAACTAGGACTCCTATCTCCATGCGCCAACTTAGCCCCAACACCCCCCCACGCCATTGTTTTTCAATTTTTTCATGGAAAATATTCTCTCCAGGCCTCCACGCATGCCCCAAGTCCCGTTCTTCTTTCTTACATGGAAAATTTAAGGTGGACCAAGTCAAAGAATGAGTTTGAGTTGATTTAAATTCTATAAGATAGAATTGTAAGCAACTAAAACTTCTCCCTCTTTATGCTGCCCACACCCCAAATTTTTTGCTGATTATTTTGTGGCTTTGAAGAGAGATTTTGTGTGACAAAACCTGGTGGTCCACAGTACAAAAAGAGGGGACGCCCTAGAGTTGGGCGCCCCAAGTCTAGCCCTATTTGGATACCTCTTGACTAGGTATTTGACCTAGTCAAGAATTCCTCTATATCTCTATATATAAAATAAATTTTGACCTAATTTTTTTATGGATTACACAACTAAGAGAGGTAATTCAGTGCATAAAAAATCTAAGAGAGAAGCCAAGGGCGTGGGATTTTGTAAAGGTACCAATCAAGATATTTTGGTGAGAGAAGAAAGAAGAAGAAGAGGATCTTCTTTTAGGGTTTTTCTTTCACTCCTATTCCTCCATCTTTGTAAGTGTTTGAGAGGTGTCTCAGCATCATGAATCATCTTTCTTGACTTTTGAAAGTTGGAGAGTCCAAGCTTAAAGGAAGAAAGATCCAGATCGACTGTCGGAAAAGGATCAGCATAATACGAGCATACTATGCTGATTTTCGAGCAACGAACTTTAGATCTATGATCGAAGACTCATGTGGATAACTCACAGAGGCCGAATGCATGTGCAACTTCAAGCAACCATCTCAGGCCCAGATCAGTAAGTTAAGGGACTCAAGATTCAAAGATAAGGAGGATCTAATCTTCCTATTACATGTCTAGATCTGATCTAGAGTAGTCTGCTGTTGATATGATCAACATATTATTCTTTTGATATTTTATTTTTTGATTTAATAGCATGCCTTAATCATATAATAAGATCCTTTATCTAAGATTTTATATTATATTGTTCATGATTTAATATGATTAATTCATCTCTTCTGCTATAATTTTAAAAAAATTTCAAAAACTAACCCTAGAACCCTAGATCGATTCCTACAGATGTTCTTCGATGATTGTGTTGATGATCCCAAGCAAGGACCGATCTCCTTATGGCTCATCTCTCCAAGATGGCTCTAGTTATGGTAGGGCTCTTGGCCGATCTTTTCTTCTTTCTGACTGACATCATAGAAATCGATCCAGTCAATCCCTTCTGATGAGCTCCTCGATCTCATCTTGGAGCTAGATGCATTCTTCAGTTCCATAACCATGATCATGATGGTAGAGATAGTACTTATTGGGATTATACCTGGTTGGATGAGTCTGCATTCTCTTTGATCTCAGCAACTGCTCCTTGATCTCCATCAATACTTGGATTTTTGGAGCATTCAGGGAGAAATAATTATAGAATCTTCTTGGAGGGGAGTTTCGTTGCATCCTTCAGTTTGGACTTCTTGATCAACGAGCTCGAGGTGGAGTCCAGGCTCGTCTGCCTTTAGAAGAGGTTCTAGAGCATGGCCAAGCTTCACTCGATTTCTCAATAATTGTGGGCTTGCTAAATTCACCTGCCTATCGCTCTCACGTAGCTTCATCATCTTTTAATTTGAAGGCATCCTCCGCTCGAGCGTAGCCTTCAGCCCGAGCTAGTATGTCGATGAAGTCTCAAGGGTACTTCTTCTCCAGGAAAAAGAGAAGATCATTCTTTTGGAGGCTATTCTTCAGTGTGGCCATAGCAACTGACTGGTCCAAATTTAAGACCTCCAAAGCAGCAGCATTAAAATGGCTAATATAAGCCTAAATGAACCCCCTTGCTTCTGCTTAATGTTGATGAGGGAGTTCAAATCTCGTCTCTAGTGTCAGCTGCTGATCAAGTGAGCCACAAACTGGTGGCTCAACTGATCAAAAGAATAAATAGTATCTGATTTGAGATTCGAGTATCAGTTTCTTGCTGCTTCCTTCAAAGTTGAGGTGAAGGCTCAGCACAGAATGGTGTCAGGCATGCCATAGAATAGCATCATAGTTCTAAAGGCTTCGAGATGGTCGACTAGATCCGTGGTTCCATCATAACTCTCAAACTGGGGGAGTTTGAAGTTCGACGAGATTGGCTCCTGCATGATCTGGATGGAGAATGGTGGATCAATGCAAATATCATCATGGCGAGCAGGGATGATGTGGCAAAGTTTCTCGATCCATTGATTCATTTCTTGAAGCTTCTAATCAAGAATATCATCTCGATCATAAATCTCAAAAGATGGCTGGTTGAAGGAAGGTAAAGATCTTTCAGGGATGGAATCATAATCGAATCAAGGGCTCTCTGCCCTCTACTTCTCCTTTCCAGGGGTTAGTGGTTGACTCATCCAAGTGGGCCTTTTTTGCATCAGATCTCGGTACTTCGATGAGGGTCTTTCTAGTTAAACTAGTGTTGGAGGCTACTGCATGGCCTGCATTGTTTTAGTGAGGCCTCTAACCTACTGCATCAGTGGGTTGAACTGCTCCAAATCCACCATGGCTATTGGTGGAGGTTGAGGTGCCAGTGATGAGGTTAGAGTAGGCTAATCTAGGTGAGATCTGATGGCAGAGATGGTGGATCATCAGGTCGAACCTTTTTTAGGTGGCATCTTGCTAGAACATATGATAGATCGAAAGGAAAAGATTGAAAAGTTGAAGAAGAGGGAAAGAAGATGATCTCGATTGGGTACTCCTTTAAGAACAAGAGCTCAATAGAGCTCTTCCTTTAGCGCTAATCCTGTTGGTGCAAAAAATAATTTGGCACCAAAATTCGCTGGGGCTGAAGGAGATGATGTCACTGACGAGGCCTGTAACATCCCGAACTAGCAAAATAATAAATTAAAAGATTTGTATTCAAGTATGTGTCGTATAGTAATTTATTTATGGTATATTTGAGCATAAATTATGACTATCTGCCATTTCAAGTCCTAAAATTTTTTTAAGTCTAGAACCTAGCACTTGTATGGGGAGCTATATAAAATATAAATTTTTTGAAATAAAAATTAGTAGTAATTAATCCTTGGGTATAAGTGAGTCACAAAAGGATTTTTAATGAATTTTAAGATTCTTTAACCCATTCGTTCTAAAGAAAGAAAGTTTTAAAAGTTTCAAATTTTGAAAAATTTGAACTAGAACCCAAGTTTTGATATCTAATTCTTAAGAATTTTGATTTTTCTGATATTTTTATTGAATCCAAATGCGGGATATTTTCTTATTTATATTTATATTTTTAAGTTAATAGAGAGTATATTAACTTAAAATAAAGAAATAAAAATAAGAAAAATATTGAGCAAGTAGTGTGGTCAGAGGAAAAATTTTGAAAAGCAGGAGTATCCAAGCTTATCCAAATTGAAATCGAGCTGACATGAGTCTCAAGTAAAAGAAATGAGTGTTCTATCTTCTTGAGAGAGGCAACCTAATTTGGAATCGGGCTGACTCGGCTGACCCTTGAGCCAACCCGATTTGGGATCGAGCCAACTCGATCAACAAAAATAGAAGAGCAGTGCTGGCCATGGGGTTTTAAAAGAGGATTTTTAAATGGATTTTTTTGGAAATAATTTAATAGGTGGCATTCTTGGGTTGTGCCACATAATTAAAAGAGAGAGGGAGAGGTGTGTTGGCTTCTTAATGGGGTGACACCTAGCAAATTCTATTGTTTCTTTTAAAATAAAAGCCATAGATTTCTATTATTTGTTGTTCTGAGCTGTTATCTTAAACAAAAAGGTTAGGGGAGAGAAGAGAGCTGGGAGAGGTAGCTTCTTAGATGAAAATCAAATAGAAGTCTGCTGGTAAAAAGAAAATTGAGTGATAAATTGGATTGAGGAGGAGAAAGTTGCTGAAATAGAGAAGGAAAATCTAGGCAGCAGATTTCTAATTACTTGAGTTGGGAGAATTGAGACAAACCAAAAAGGAAGGGGGAAGGTTCTTAAAGGGGTGCTTTGAAGAAATTAAGTACTAAAGTGGAACAATAAGCAAGCTGGAGGTGAGTGATTTCCACCTATCCATGGTGTTTTCAAAGTATTTTACTATGTGAAAAAGTTTTATTTGAAAAGCAAGGTACTTCCTTAGTATTTTGCAGCTTGCATATTTGTAAATAAATATAAAATTAGGTATGGTTTCTGAATAGCTTTCGTGCATTGTATATGCAAGTAGTTGTGCATACAATTCTGATAGCCTAGCTTTGGCAAATTTTAAATAAGTTATCCAGTGATCTCTTATGTGGTTTCATCTCTTATATAGTTTACTTTTGGTTCATATGCCATAAAAGCTTATTGACATTGGTGATGTTTTGTGACTACCCATATGAGAGTGTGTCAAGGGACTGCTCATTTGAAAGTGTATCATGATGGAGGGACTGCTCATTTAAGAATGTGTCATGGAACTGCTCATCTGAGAGTATATCATGATGGAGGACTGCTCATTTGAGAGCAGTCATGGTATGATTATTCACATATAAGTGTGTCAGTCAGACTACTCATATGTGATTTGTGATTATGGTATGATTATCTATATGAGAGTATATCATGGGACTACTCATATATATGGATGTGACTGTGGTATGATTATCCATGTGAGAGTATGTCATGGAATTGCTCATATATATGGTTGTGATTATGGTGTGATTATGCATATAAGAGTGTGTCATGAAACTACTCATATATGGATGAAATTATGGTATGGTTACCCATATATAGTTGTCGTACAAATACTCATGCGAAATCCTATGAAAACATGTTACTATGGTACCATCAGTGGTAAGCAAAGGTTGGTAGTTCACAAGAACTTTTTATGTGATTCATATTTATTTTTTTCAATTGTTTAAAAACTTGTTGGTACATATTATACATGATGGTATAAAAATTATAGTAAGTTTTCTATTGATAGTGGATACACTCATGGGGACTTTAAGTCTTATTATGTGGTTTTATATTTTCTTCTCTCAGCAGATTGGAACATCTTAGTTTGGCATCAGCATAAGAGAGTTTGGTATCAGCATTTTAAAATTTTATGTTGTATATGTTAGCTTGTGAGGGCCTTACTTTTGGAGAAATTTTGGATTATATATATTATGTATTATCAGCTGAATATAAATAAATGTATTTTATTGTTAATACCAGATGTATTAAACATAGTTTGATAAATGGAAGCTTGAGATGATATTATTAAATATAGAGTAATTTGAAATGCTAGTGCAATGATTTTAAGGGATTGATCAAATTACTTTATAGTAGGTGATTAAATGATATTAGAGTTTAGCTTAAGTATAGTTTAAAAATCCCCTTAACTTTTAGATAAGGGTGGGATGTGGCACCGTCACCCATATTTAGGAGTGTGGTGTTACATGTTTGGTATCAGAGCCAAGGTTAATGGTTTTATTATGAAGAAAAGTTTAATTAATGATATGAGCAAAGTTTAATTGGTGATATGAGCAAAAGTTTTTAACTAGTAGAAATGAACAAACATTCATAATCAGTGGGCATAAGAAATAAGCAAGGATTATGATTAGTAAAGATAGACTGGTATAATTAAGTATATCATAATTAGTATGCTTAGATTGCTTAGTAAATAGTATAAAATGGGTTGAGTGATTCTGGAGATGACTTGATTAATAGATAAATTGAATCAAAGTCTAATATGGTTACTAATGTGCAAGCAAGGTGAGGATTGGTACCAGTGATCGAGACAGGCTGAAGTAAAAAAAAAAAAAAGGGTAGTAGATGATGTAAGTTATCTTAAGATGAAGGAAACAAGTATGAGTTAAATATTTTAGAGAATTCATTTAAGTACAAGCTTAAGTTAGAGAACAAGGAATCAATATTGAGATGCAATTTCTTGTAATGCTATGAATTGTTAGTAGTTCTATATCTTGATTAATTCAGTAGTTGGTTATTGAGCATGAGCTGAATAAGTTGTTTGTAATGTTGACAGCTTTTGAAATAAGTGAAGTATGTGCATTCTTATATTCCTTACTTGCATTAAGCATTGCATATATGGGAGAAATATGTGTTGGTATTACCTAATGAATAATGATGAACAGAGAATCAAATGATAATTATTAAGGATTATGATGTATTGGGAATTTCAAAATTTATAAGTTTATAATATAAAGTTTTTAAGTTAAAAAAAGATAAGATGAATTCATATGTTTAAGACATACAGTTGGTATGTTCAGTATGAACATTTGTAAGTAAGAAAGATGTTCAAAAATACTTGGAAATTAACAAAGTGCATGGATCATAGTGGCGTAGTGGAAGCGTGACAAATTATAGTTTGCAAAGGAAAATTTTATATGTAAAATAGCATAAGAAGTAAATCTAGAATGAAATAGCAGCCTATTGAGGTGAGTGATTTTCACATCTAACTTTGGTGTTTTTTTTTATTGTATTTTGTTATGAAAATGACTTACTTTGGAAAGTAGCTAACTTTAGTATTCTTCAACTTATATATGTATTTATGCAAGCATGAAGGCAAGAATTAAAATTGTTGACTTTTACAATTCAGTTTTGAGAATTTCAGTTGTCTGGTATTTTGTTTTAGAATAAATTATCTATAGGAGTGATCAACCTATCAGGTATCCTCATATTGCATGAGCACTGGCATTAGCATGGGATGGCACCTCCACTATCTGAATCCGCATTATACCTAGTGGGGCTTATCTACAACATTTGGCATCATATTATACTACTTATCAACTATCTTGAAATGTGTGTTTCAAGATGTAGTCGATAGTAGCTAAAAAAAAAAACTTGTGTTGGCATGGCATGCTTTGTTATGTGGCTTTATCTCTATAGGGCATACTTCAATTTTGAGAAACTTAAAAATAGTTTGTGCATTTTAGTTTTCATTGTTACATTGAATACTTAAAGTAAGATTCATCATAATGAAAAATCTTGAGAAGGGGGTTGGAGTTATTCCTAAGAGGGATTCTATCAAAAGCATAACTTGATGGAGTGATGAATATCTAGCAATATCATAATTGAAACCTAAAAGTTACTTAAAGTAAAAAGTACAAATTTTGAGAACGAAATTTATTTTAAGAAGGGTGGAATGTAACATCCTGAACCAGCAAAATAATAAATTAAAAGATTTGTATTCAGGTATGTGTAGCATAGTAATTCATTTATGGTATATGGGAGCATAAATTGTGACTATCTGCCATTTCAAGTCCTAAAAATTTTTTAAGTCTAGAACCTAGCACCTGTATGGGGAGCTATATAAAATATAAAATTCTTGAAATAAAAATTAGTGGTAATTAATCCTTGGGTATAGGTGAGTCACAAAAGGATTTTTAATGAATTTTAAGATTCTTTAACCCATTCATTCTAAACGAAGAAAGTTTTAAAAGTTTCAAATTTCGAAAAATTTAAACTAGAACCCAAGTTTTGATATCTAATTCTTAAGAATTTTGATTTTTCTGATATTTTTATTGAATCCAAAAGGGGGGGTATTTTCTTATTTACATTTATGCTTTTAAGTTAATGGAGAGTACATTAACTTAAAATAAAGAAATGAAAATAAGAAGAATATTGAGCAAGTAGTGTGGTCAGAGGTAAAATTTTGAAAAGTAGGAGTATCCAAGCTAACCTGAGTCTCAGGCAAAAGAAATAAGTGTTCTATCTTTCTAAGAGTGCCAATCCAATTTGGTATCGAGCAGACCTAGCTTACCCTTGAGCTGGCCCAATTTGTGGCTAAGTCAGCTTGATCGACGGGAATAGAAGAGCGATGTTGGCCATAGGGTTTTAAAAGAGGGTTTTTAAATGGATTCTTTTGGAAATAACTTAATAGGTGGCTTCCTTAGGTTGTGCCACGTAATTAGAAGAGAGAGAAAGAGCTGTGTTGGCTTCTTGATGGGGTGACACCTAGTAAATTCTATTATTTCTTCTAAAATAAAAGCCACAGGTTCCTTTTATTTATTGTTCTGAGCTCTTATGTTAAATAGAAAGGTTAGAGGAGAGAAGAGAGCTGGGAGAGGTAGCTTCTTAGATGAAAATCAAAGAGAAATTAGCTAGTAAAAAGAGAATTGAGTTTTAAATTGGATTGAGGAGAAAGTTGCAGAAATGTAGAAGGAAAACCTAGGCAGCAAATTTCTAATTACTTGAGTTGGGAGAATTGAGACAGAACAAAAAGGAAGGGAGAAGGTTCTCAAAGGGGTGCTTTGAAGAAATTAAATACTAAACTGAAACAATAAGCTAGCTGAAGGTGAGTGATTTTCACCTATCTATGGCATTTTCAAAGTATTTTACTATGTTAAAAAGTTTTATTTGAAAAGCAAGGTACTTCCTTAGTATTTTGCAGCTTGCATATTTGTAAATAAATAAGGAATTGGGCATGGTTTCTAAATAGCTTTCGTGTATTGCATATGCAAGTAGTTGTGCATACAATTCTGATAGCCTAGCTTTGGGAAATTTTAAATGAGTTATTCAGTGATCTCTTATGTGGTTTTGTCTCTTATATAGTTTACTTTTGGTTTATGTGCCATAAAAGCTTATTGACATTGGTAATATTTTGTGACTGCCCATATGAGAGTGTGTCAAGGGACTGCTCATTTGAGAGTGTGTCATGATGGAGGGATTGCTCATTTGAGAGTGTGTTATGGGATTGCTCATCTAAGAGTATCATTGGACAAGAGTTGTTCATTCATCGATTGACCCATCATCAATAACTATTAAGTGAGATGGTGAGTCGGTCGGTGGGATCGCACCATCCACTAAAAATCAATAATCATGAAGATTTTTGCATCTCTACCAAGAAAGTGTAGGAATCTGAGTAAATAGTGAAAGCCTAATTTGTTTAAAAATAAAATTTTAAATAAATTGGTTAAGTCTAATTATAAAATCTAACTAGAAACTTTGACTCTCTACAAGAAGACGTTTGCGTCCAACCCACTAGCCCATATCCTGGACACCCATAGACTGACCAGACCCACTAGAAGGATTGGCTTCAAAACTTAAAAGTTATTTTGGATTCTGAGAAGTTGACTCATGTGTTGGAACAGGATCCTCCCACCTTACCAGTCCATCCATCCGCTGATCAGAGAGCATCTCTTAAGAAGTGGACGGATGAAGATAACAAAGCTAGGTACCACATGTTGGGCTCGATGTTTGATGAGCTCCAATGCCAACATGAAGATATTAAGACTAGCTATCAAATATTGGCTCACCTGCAAGAGTTGTTTGGTGAACAGAGTCGCGTAGCTAAATATCAAATCACCAAAAGACTATTTAAGGCTCAGATGCGTGATGGGCAGTCAGTCCAAAATCATTATTATATGATGATTAAGAACTTAGAAGAGCTTGAGAAACTTGATGTCAAGTTAGATCAGAATCTGTAGATTAATATAGTTCTGCCATCCTTGACTGATGCGTATGGGTAGTTCATCATGAACTACCATATGCATAAATTTCAGAATACCTTGGCTAAGCTCATGAATATGATGGTTACTGTTGAGCTTTCTATGAAAGTTTTTAAAGGCTCGGTACTTGCTATGGAGCAAACTTCTTCCAAGAAAAAGTCTTTTGGAAAGAAGAAGAAGTTCATGAAGAAGCAGAAGGTGGATGGTGGGAAGAAGAAGAAGGCAGAGCCAAAGAAGAAGGCCAATAAGGAAAAATGTTTCCATTGCAACACTGATGGATATTGAAAGCAGAACTGCCCTCTTTACCTGACCAGCTTGAAGAACAAGAAGGAGGCCGATCCTTCTGGAGGTATGCTCGTTATAGAATCTAATCTTATGGTTTCTTCTGCATCCAATTGGGAGCTTGACTCTGGTTCTAGTGCACACTTGTGTACTTCTATGCAGGGTCTTAAAGATAGCAGAAGACTGAGGGATGGTGAGATAATCCTACACATCAAAAATGGAGTAAGAGTTGCTACTGTAGCCATGGGAACCTACCCTCTAAGATTACCATCAGGATTAGACTTAGTACTTAGGGACTATTTTTATGTACCTACAACAAATAGGAATTTGATTTCTATTTCATGTTTAGTACAAGAAGGCTATGTAATTAGTTTTCTTAAGAACCATTGTAATATTCTTTATGAAAGAAATAAAATTGCAAGTGGTTTTCTTATAAATGATCTCTATCAGTTACATATTAATATTTCTATTTTTAATATCGAGCAAAAAATGAATGCCATAGGATCAAAGTGACCTAGGGATAGTCTAAATGATAGGTATCTTTGGCACCTTAGGCTAGGTCATATAGTTGAAGACAGGGTTAACAAACTGAAAAAATTTGGGCTATTGAGTCCATTGACTTTTGAGTCACATCCAATTTATGAATCATGCCTTCATGGCAAAATGACCAAGCTTCCTTTTGTGAGACATGGAAAAAGTGCGACAAACTTGCTTGCCCTAGTACATGCTGATGTACGCAGCCCATTTGACGTGCCAGCCAGTGGTAATTACATCTACTTCATCACCTTTATCGATGATTTATCTTGGTATGGATATGTATATTTTATGTGACATAAGTCTGAAGCTTTTGAAAAGTTTAAGAAATTCAAACTTGAAGTAGAAAAATAGATAGAAAAGTCCATTAAAATTCTTCGATCAGATCGAGAAGACAAATACCTTAGTCAAAAATTCCTAGACTATCTTAAGGACAATGGCATAGTCTCTCAATGGACTCCACTTGGAATACCTCAACTCAACGAAATTTTAGAATGGAGAAATCGGACCTTATTAGATATGGTTCAATCCATGATGAGCTTTATGAACCTTCTTGAGTTTTTTTGGAGACATGGTCTGTTGACCGCTATATATCTACTGAATAGGGTTCCATCTAAAATTATTCCTACCATACTGTATGAGATATGGTATGGTAAGAAATCAAGTCTGAGTCATCTTAGAATTTAAGATTGTCTGGCCCATGTTAAGAGACAACAGGCGGACAAATTAGAGTCTAGATTCTTTAGAGCTGGATTTATTGGATATCCTAAAGAGTCATTAAGATATTTTTTTCTATCTTCCGAAAGATCACAATATGATTTTGAGTCGACATGCCATCTTTCTTGAAAAATAGTTTATTCAAGATGGTGGCATCGGAAGATAGATTAGGCTCAAGGAGAAATTCTCTCAAGAGCCACGAGCCAAGGAACCTGTGGAACCCAATCAGATTGAGCCAGTCCAATCACTAGCTCGTCCACCTCATACATCAAAAAGAATTTCTCATCCTCTTGAAAGGTACTTAGGTACTATTTTAGAAGACGTAGAGGAAATATTCCTCATAGGAAATGGGGTTCATAGTGATGATCCCCAAATCTATGATAAGGCAATATCAGATATTGACTTCGAAAAATGATTAGAGGCAATGAAGTCAGAGATTGACTCAATGCGCTCAAACCAAGTCTGGATCTTGGTAGATCTACCTGAAGGTATAGTACCTTTTGGGTGTAAATGGATCTTCAAGAGAAAGATAGATGTCGATGGAAATGTAGAGACATTCAAAGAAAGGCTCATAGCGAAAGGATATAGTCAGTGTGAAGACATTGACTATCAGGATACTTTTTTGCCAGTAGCTATGCTCAAATCCATCCGCATATTACTTACTGTTGTAGCCTATTTCGATTATGAAATATGGTAGATGAATGTGAAAACGGAATTCTTAGATGGATACCTTGAGGAAGATATCTATATGGAACAACCGTTAGGTTTTATATCCAATGATAATGATCACAAGGTATGCAAGCTGCAAAGGTCCATATATGGACTTAAGCAAGTATCTCTTAGAGCTGAAATGCTCATTTCAATGATGTGATCAAATCATTTGGATTCATCAAGAATGAGGAGGAGCTCTGTGTTTTTAAAAAGATCAGTAAGAGCGCTATTATCTTCCTCATACTATATATGGATGACATCCTCCTAATTAAGAATGATATTTTCATGTTGACTACGATCAAAATGTGGTTGTCAAAGAAGTTTTCTATGAAAGATCTAGGAGAAGCATCCTTTATTTTAGAAATTAAGGCCTATAGGGATAGACCGAATAGGATGCTAGGTCTCTCATAGAAGATGTACATAGAGGAGGTGCTAAAAAAGTTTAGCATGGAAAACTCCAAGAGAGATTTAGTGCCCTTTAGACATGGCATTCATCTCCAAGAAGATATGTCCCAACACACTTGAGGAGATTGAACGCATGAGCAAGATCCCTTATGCTTCAACAATAGGGAGCCTTATGTACACCATGCTATGTACGCGATTTGATATTGCCCATGCTGTGAGTATCACATGCAGATATTAGTCGAATCCAAGCGAAGAGCACTGGACTTCTATGAAATGTATCCTTAAGTACTTGAGAAGGACTAAGAAAATGTTTCTAGTCTTTAGTAATGAAGAACTCCAGGTCCAGGGGTATACAGACTCGGATTTTATGTCCGATATAGATGATCGAAAGTTGATATTTGAAAGTCTATTTATGTGCAATAGTAGTGCTATCAGCTAGAAGAGTTTCAAGCAGACTGTGATAGCAGATTCCACCATGAAAGCAGAGTACATCGCTGCATCGAAAGCTGCAAAGAAGGCATTCTGATATAAGAAGTTCACCATAGAGCTCAAAGTGATGCCATCAGATGCCGTCCCTCTGTATTAGCGATAATAATGGCACCATAGCCTTAGCTAAGGAGTCGAGGTCTCACTAGAAATCCAAGCACATCGAGCGGCGATACCACCTCATCCATGATTACCTCAAAAAAAAATACATCGAGGTCAAGAGAGTCGACACTGCAGATAATGCGGCTGACCCACTGACAAAGTCATTGAGCTAGCAGAAGATTGAAGCCCACCTTGAGAAGATGGAACTTAGATTTATAGCCAATTAGCTTTAGATCAATTGGGAGTTTGTTAGATGTATGCCCTAGAAGCCAGATTGACTAAATACTTGTATTACACTTCTAAGGGCAATTTTATAATTTTGACTATAAATTAATAAAATAATTATTTTTTATCATAGTGTGTATTTAAAGTGTCTGTGATATATCCTTTGAGTTAATGATAATGATAATTCATATTTTTAAGAGTTAAAAATTTGAGACATGAATTCTTATAATTAACTCATAAATAGCTTCCGACTATAGGATCATCATGAGGATGGTAATCGATCCGAAAGGTTGGTGTACGATCGCTTTCTTAGGATAGATGTATCTTAAGTCTATAGTGTGGAGATACTGAAGCAAGGTACAAATACTCGTTAGAGAACGAGGGCATTGAGCGTGACCACCTCGAGCAGTCATAAGGAAGTCTACCTTCTCATCGATGACTGGCTCGATGCTGTAGTGGTGTGTCTGGTTTTTTAACCTGAGGTGCATCGGTAGTTCACCTTGAAGGTGTTATAGTTTGACTACACCATAACTCAATCTCCTAGTCATTCGGAATCCCGAGGTGTATGTTGGCTATAGCATGTTCATTGTAGAAATTGGATTGCACTAATAGGAGATCTATCTATCTCGGTAGATGAGGAGTAGCCCTATGATAATCATGAGATTGATTCCTTAAGCCCATGGCCATGGCAGATTGAAAATGATAGAAAGAATTTCTATTTGGGTTTCACATTGGACTTGAATCGAATGATTAATTTATATGATGGACATTGGGTTTGACGAGTTCACCTTAAACCTAATCCTATCGGGGCTCAAGATAGAAGAATCCAATCACATAGGTAACTACATCGAGAGGTTCATTATCAATTTTGATGGGTTGCCACCATATACTGCTAGATGTCACTAGTAGATTTTGAGAGTAATTAGAATGATTTCGATGATCAATCATTCTAATTATGTGAATCAGAAAAGTTCTGGTTCATCGAAAGGTGTTTCGATGATGTCGATGATGGAGATCGTGACATGTCTCATTATCATACAGAATTGAATCTAACTAGGTCACACAAATAAGGGTTTAGATCTAAATGTGGTCAATTGAGCTAACCCAGTTTGATTGATTTGGATTAGATCCAATCAGTTTCATTATAATCGTGCTAGCACACGATTGAGCCTGACTTTCTTCTTCTGTAATCTTTCTATTTCATCGCAATTGAGTCAAATTTAATTTAACTCATTCTTGTATTTTAAATGGGTTTATTTTTATTTGACTAAAATAAGTCCAGGTAAGATTAATTGTAGAAATTAAATCCATTCATAGTCAAATTGGATTAGGGTCAAAAGTTGACCTAACTGAGAGAATTGAGGGTCACCTGATCAAAGGCTTTTAGAAAATATTATGAAAACTTTTTTGATCTAATTTTTGGTTATGTGATAGAACACGAGTGGTACATTGGGTGTACCAAATTTTGTGATTTTTGGAGGTGTCTAGACTAAGTTTTGATAGAGTTTGATTTAGATCAAACTCTTGAAGGAAGAGTCCTAGGTGCAGTGGACTCTTCCTTATCTACTTATGCCGCCACCTTCCAGATTGATTTTTGGCATCAAAATTAGATGGGATCTAGGGATTTTCATGTAGATCAGGTTTAGGAGTCCCAATGGTTGAATAAATAAGGATTTTGATCAAAGAGGGACTCTAACTTGGAGCTATGCTTTTGTATAAGAACCCTTGTGCCAAGGCTCTTCATGGAAGAAATAATTTTAATACCCAAAGTCTATCACCCCTTCCATCTTCCATGCACTCTCTGATCCTCTCTCTCTCTCCTTCTTTTAAGTGCCAAATATTGAAAATAAATTTGAGAGAAAGATCCAATCAAATTTATGAAGAGTTCAACATCTACGCGATGGTATTCGTGAGACAAATATGCTGCTTTCAGATATTCTTTTGAAGAACTTTCAGATTAGATTTAGATTTGATATTTGGATAAAAGATTTGCAAGAAAAAGATGTCCAGATCCTGCTCGAGTGGATACTGATAGAGGCCAAGCACATGCGTGGCTCCTTCCAGAACCTCAAGATAGATCAGGATCATCATAGGATAATCTGATTACCCAAAATACAAGGTATGAAATTAATTAGTTTTATTTTTTTTAATCTTAATATCTTATCTTAAAGGATTAGATTCGAGATGTCTCATATCTAATTAGGATCTTAGAAGAAAATTTTTTGAAATATTCCTTTAGATTCAATCAGATCTAAATGATCCTATGCCAGGAAATAGGGTTTTCCTTCAGCAGGTGTTGCCCTATTCCCATTTGATGGATTAGGATAATATTTTTCTGGCCTAGACAAACTCCAGTCAGACTAGGACAAAGTCATATAGGATTTCTGGGTGAGCCCAAATCAATTTGGCTCAGCCAAGATGAACTAGAAAGACTACAGAAGGAGAATGTTAGGCTCAATCGTATGCTAGCATGATTTTCTTGAATCTAATTGGATCCAATCCAAATCAATCAAATTGGGTTAGCTCAATTGATTACATCTAAGTCCAAACTCTTATTTGTGTGATCCAGTTAGGTTCAATTTTGTATGGTAAAGAGACATGTCGTGATCTCTATCATCGACATCATCAAAATACCTTTCGATAAATCAAATTTCTTCTGATTCATCCAATTAGAATGATCGATCATCAAGATTATTCTAATTTCTCCTAAAATTCATTAGTGACACCTAGCAGTATATAGTGGAAACCCATCAAAATTGAATATAAACCTCTCGGTGCAGCTACTTGTGTGATTGAGTTCTTCAATTATGAGCCACGATAGGATTAGGGTTAAGGTGAACTCATCAAACCCAACACCCTATCATATGATTGAATCATTCGATCTGAGTCTAATGTAAAACCTTAATAGAAAGTCTTTTCTATTATATCACATTGTCATGGCCATGAGCTTAAGGACTCAATCTCATGATCATCATAGGACTACTCCTCTACCGAGGTTGGTAGATCCCATCTTGGTGCAAACCAGTCCCTACAATGAACATGCTATAGCCAACATATACCTCAGGATTCTAAATGGTTAGGAGATCGAGTTATGATGTAGTCAAACTATAACTCACTCAAGGTGAACTGCCAATGCACCTCAGGTCAAAAAATCAAACACACAACTACAACATCGAGTTTAGTCATTGACGAGAAAGAGACTTCCTAATGACTGCTCGAGTGTCCTCATTCTCTAATGAATACTTGTACTCTTGCTCCGATGTCTCCATACCATATACTCAAGATACATCTATCCTAAGAAAGCGATCATACACCAACCTTCTGAATCAATCACTATTCTCATGATGATCCTACGGTCGGGAGCTATTTATAAGTTAATTATAAAAATATATGTCTTAAATTTTTAACTCTTGAAAATATTTATTAGCATTCCATAACTCAAAGGATGTATCACAAACACTATATACATAATGTGATAGAAAATAATTCTTTATTAATTTTAATTCAAACTTACAAAAATGTTCTTAGAATGTGTATTACAAGTATCATCCAATCTAGCTTCTAGGGCACTCATCTAACACTAATATGGCATGCAGGTGAAGTGTAGGGATACGTTTCACTAAATATGATCCAACTGTATAGCTCTCTGCTGTCAAGAGTTGCTCACGAAGGATATGGATATAAGTATCCCTTAGCCCAGAGACCACCATGGTGACTTGCAAGCAACTCATTACACTTAGATGTTGGACTACTTGAATTTCTAATTCAGTGACAAAGGTTACTGGATGCAGTCAAGTACTTATTTATCGGTGCATGAGTCAAGATGAGATTAATCCCTCCAATTACTGGAGGAAATACATCACTGTATTTTAATTTATCAAAACCTTGATCAGGATGGTTCATTCAATGAACACTAAATTTGAAATATACTGTAGATGATTTTTTAGGGTTGACAGTTAAATCCTAGATTATTTTTTGAGCATTGAGGTCAAGGAGATGAATTATACGGTAATTATATGCCATAGGTTCATCGATGTTGCATTATGACTATTCAACCTATACGAATGTTGGATATTATGCTAGATGGTCACATTGATTGATATAAAAAATTGATTTCTATGCTAACATTTTAGGGTTTACATCTATAGGGTTACACACAATAGGAGTTCCTACCTGATCTGATGGCTGATCAAGAGTCCTAATGCTCTGAGACTCTATGACCAAGAGTCCCACTAGACTGAAACTCTGAGTCCTACTTGTCTGAAACCCTCTGATCAAGAGTTCCACTGGTCAGAAACTCTATGATCATGAGTTCATTTGGGATACTGGATTCAAGAGTCCAACTGATTTGGGACTTTTCGATCAGAAGTTTCATGTAGATGGGACTCTATAGTCCAGACACCCAACTAATTGAAACATTGTATATTATTGGAAAATTAATTAGCAATTTGATTGTAGATTAGCTCAATTTAATTGAGCAATGAGGATTCGATCAAATCTAATTGAATTTGATTTAATTGGGTTGGATCCGATCAAGTCATAAGATGACCTAATTGCTATGAGAGATTCGATCCTAATTTAATCAAGATTTGGACCTAATTAATTTTTAATTTGATTAGAATTTTATTTAGTTGGGTTAAGTCTAATTTGGTTGGATTTAACCTAGTCTGTTTGGGTCTAGATTAATTGGTTTGGTTGAAACCAATTTGGACCAAGTCAAATGAAGTTTGAATTTTAAATCCTTTTCTCCATGCACCACCCTGCTTTGACCCATGCCCCATTTGGATTTTACATGAGTTTTTCTCACACAAAAGAAGTTGTGTGCATCCTCTCCTTTCTCTCTTTGACCTGATCCAAGTGTTGGACTAGTTCAAACAAAGTTGAATTTTGAATTCAACTAGAGTTGTTAAGAGGTTGAAACCAATCCTATCCTTATCTATTCCCTTTTCCATGCCCTCTTTATGTTTTTGTCACATAATTTTGTGCATTTCTGAGTGTGGGTGAATAGAAGGAGAGTCCTTCTACACATCAAATACTTTAGGCATGGTGTTGGATAAGGATAAGGTTGTGCTTGAATTTGGAATTCAAGCAAGTGGTTAAAATCATCTACCCTCCCTCATCTTATCTACTCTACATGCATTTCCCATCAAATTAATGCCAATAAAATGCAAAAAATTTTTAGTGTGTGTGAAGACTCTAAGAGGGTTCATGAGGAGATTTTGGAGAGAGAAAAATTAGAGAGGGCACTATCTCTTGTGCATGGAAGAGTCTAGAGAGTGAGAAAAAGTTTTCCTGCGATAACTTTTCTTAACATGCCATTTGTTTTATTTTTTTCTCTTTGTTCACCCATCTAAAAAATGTTTTGAGCTTAGGTGTTTGATAGAGAGAGAGTCCCTCTATTCATGAAAATTTGTTTCATGAGAAAAAACCCTAGAGAGAGGTCATGAGAGTATTTTCAGGCATTAGGATATTTTTGGGTATGTGAAACCCTAGAGTTGGGACTCAAGGTTCAAGTGGAAAGATTGAGCGTTGTGAGTGCCTAATCACTACCAAATTTGATACACTACCTCATCATCCTTTGAAAAGTATCTTCTAATTTTCTAGAGTATCTAGGAGATCTAGAAGAAGGTGGTCGATAGGATTGACCAAAATCAGTCATTAAAGGCTCCGATGAGGAGCTAGCACTCTGATGGAGCTAGTCGAGATTAGGAGCTCTATGTAGACCATTTGTAGAGGCCAAATAAGTGTGCGACTATAGCATGATGTCGTAGACTTCCTTCTATGGATTTGGATTATGGAGATCATCTACCTATGCATAAGTATTATTTTTAGAACATAAGTTCATCAACAAATGTGATTTGCTGATTGATCACATTTAAATTTTCTATAACATGTTAGCATATCTAGATCCTAAGTAGGGTTTTATGATTTCATCATAGCATGTGCAAAATTAATAGTGGATTAATTTTAACTTTCACTATAATAAAAGTTTTGAAAATGCATGCTTTAATCCTACTCGATTTCTAATAATGGTATCAAAGCTTGCAGGTTACTTGACATGCTTATATGTTAATTAGAAAAATTAAATGCTAGTATATATGATATATTTATATATTAATTAAAATTATTTTAATAAATAAAAATAATAATTAAAAAAAATAAACATGAATATGTTAGATTAGATCGAATATATGATTCATGCTTTAATTTTATTATGGTTTATTTTTTGTTATGAAAATAGCAATAGGTTGTTGCTTATGAAATGAGCTAACCCATTTTTGAAATGAGTCAACTCATTTGGTGAACAAAAAATTAAAAACTTTCAAAATTTAAAAAATATTTTCAAAATGTCAAACCCCAACCCATCAACCCAAAACTTAATTAAAAGATTAAGTGTTGTCTCATAGAATCTAGAATTATGAATTAAAGATTCTATGACATTTGCATAAGCTGTGGGTTAATGGGTTAGATGAATTAGGTTCATTAATTGGGTTAGACCTAAGGTTAGTTAAAAAATAGACTAAATTAGAGAATTTGATCAAATCTAACTAAATGTTGAATTAGATTAGGTTAAGGATTCTCTAGATTCAACTTCAATAGTTGTAGTTGGACGAGTCCATGTCTTTAATAAAGATCAAGATGGACTTGATTCATAGCTACACGGTCAAGCTTGAAGGAAAAAATCTATTTTTCATGTTAGGTTCGTTCAGATCTGATTACATCAGGAGGGATATTTCAAAAAAAAAATTTTCTAAAATCCTAATCAGATATGAGATTCCTCAGATCTAATCTTATTAATTTAATAATAAAATAAAATAAAGATAAAAAATTAAATCTAATTTAATTATATCTTTGTTTTGGATAATCTAATTATCTTATGATGATCCTGATGTTTGTTTGAGATTCTGGTTGTAGCCATGCAAGTGCCTGACCTCTACCAATATCCACTCGGACAGGATCTGAAGATCTTCTCCTTTTCAATCAATCCTCCAAATATTAGATCTGGATCTGATCTTAAAGGTCTTCAAAATAGCTTTTGAAGAACAGTCGTTGCCTCTTGCAGTAGTGCTGCCTTCTTGCTTTTCTGGCGCTTTTCACTTGCTTGGATTGCACCTTCTTCATGCCCAAAGTCCCTTGGGTGTGGAGAGGAGAGAGAGTATCAGAGGGTGGCATGGAGAAGGAGGGAGAGGGGCTATATGGCATGGGCTAAAGGCAAAATCCTTGAATTCTAGGCGTAGATAGGGTTTATAAAGATCCTGCTGCGCCATGCAGTGCCACATCATCCTGGCCAATCATGACCCTTTGTGCAATCAAATCTAAATCTGATTAGTGGGATGATATCATCTGATCCAATCAGATTAGAGTCCCTCAAAACTCTCCTTAGGTGGTGCCAAGATTGGGTCAAACAAATCTTCTTGGGACCACCTAATTTAATTCCCTAAAGCAACTGGAGTCCCATATGTATGGGACTCCATCTTCTATCCTCATGGGCACACGCCTCCCTAGGCATGCACCCCTTTTCTATCTATTTTTTAGTAGGGGGACAAGTTACTAGGTTCTTTCCTATGGATGTATGACACATGGGCAGATGTCTAAGTGTTTAGGGTCAACATTTGACCAATGTCCAAAGACAAGATTTAGCGGATGATGGAAAATTGCAGGTATTATCTCAAATTTATCTCATAAATTAAGACAATCCTTTTCTGACCTGGACAAACTTTAGTCAGACTAAGTAAAGGTTTCTGAGTGAGCCTAAACATATTTGGCTCAATCGAGACAAGTTTTAATAATTGTTAAAGGAGAACATTAGGCTTAATCATGTGCTAGCACGATTTTCTTGAATCTAATTAAATCTGATTCAAATCAATTGAACTGGATTAATCCAATTGATGATATCCAGATCCAAATCCTTATTTTTATGATCCAATTAGGTTCAATTCCATATGGTAATGGGATATGTCGTGATCTCTATCATCGACATCATCGAAACAACTTTCGATGGATCAGAACTTTTCTAATTCAGACACTAATATGATCGATCATCTAAATCATTCTAATTGCTCCTAAAATCCATCAGTGACACCTAGCAGTATATGGTGGCAATCCATCAGAGCTGAATGCGAACCTCTTGGTGCAGCTACCATATGTGATTTAGTTCTTCTATCTTGAGCCCCGATTGAATTAGGGTTAAGGTGAACTCGTCAAACCCTAGTCTCTGTCATATGAATGTAATCATTCGATTCAAGTCCAATGTGAAAACCCTAAATAGAAACTCTTTCTATTATTTCACTCTGCCATGGCCATAGGCTTATGGACTTGATTCTCATGATCATCATAGGGCTACTCCTCATCTACCGAGGTAGATAGATTCCCTTCTTGAGTGCAATCCAATTCCTACAATGAACATACTATAGCCAACATACACCTCAAGGTTCCGATATGGCTAGGAGACCGAGTAATGGTGTAGTCAAACTATAACACCCTCAAGGATGAACTGTCGATGCACCTCAGGTCAAAGAACCAGACACACTACTGCAGCATCGAGTCAGTCATTCGACGAGAAGGTAGACTTCCTAATGACTACTCGAGGTGGTCACGCTCAGTGCCCTCATTCTCTAACGAGTACCTGTACTCTCACTCCTGGATGTCTCCTACACCGTAGACTCAAGACTCATCTACTAAAGAAGAAGCGATCGTACACCAACCTTTTAGATCAATCACCATCCTCATGATGATCCTATGGTCGGGAGCATTTTATGAGTTAATAATGAAATTATTCATGTCTTAAATTTTTCAACTCTTGAAAATATGAATTATCATTACCATTAACTCAAAGGATGTATCACAGACACTAAATACACATATGTGATAGAAAATAATCCCATTTTATTATTTATAGTCAAAATTATAATTTTGCCCCTAGAAGTGTATTACAAGTGTCAGCCAATTCTGGCTTCTAGGGCACATATATCTAACAAATCTCCCACTTGTCCTAAAGCCAATTGGCTACAAGTCTAAGTCCCATCTTCTCAAGGTGGGCTTCGATCTTCTGCTGGCCCAACGGCTTTGTAAGTGGGTCTGCCACATTATCTATGGAGTTCGACTCTCTTGACCTCGACGTAACCTTTCTCAAGGTAATCGCGGATGAGGTGGTATCGCCGCTTATGTGCTTGGATTTCTGGATGAGACCTCAGCTCCTTAGCAAGGGCTATGGTGCCATTATTGTCGCAGTACAGAGGAATGGCATCTGATGGCATTCACTCCAATCTTTATGGTGCAAACTTCTTGTACCAGAATGCTTCCTTCATAGCTTCTGATGCAGCGATATATTCTGCTTCCATGGTGGAATCTGCTATCACCGTTTGCTTGAAACTCTTCCAACTGACAGCACCACCATTGCACACAAACAGACTCTCAGATGTCGACTTTCGATCATCTATATCGGACATAAAATCCGAGTCTGTGTATCCCTGGACTTGGAGTTCTCCATTACCAAAGACCAACATCATATCCTTAGTTCTTCTTAAGTACTTAAGGATACATTTCACAGAAGTCCAGTGTTCTTCACCTGGATTTGACTGATATCTGCTTGTGACACTCACAGCATGGGCTATATCAGGTCGTGTACATAGCATGGCATACATGAGGCTCCCTATTGCAGAAGCATAAGGGATCTTGCTCATGCGTTCTATTTCCTCAGGTGTATTGGGGCACATCTTCTTGGAAAGATGAATACCATGTCTGAAGGGTATTAATCCCCTCTTAGAGTTTTCCATACTAAACCTCTTTAGTACTTTCTCTATGTACATCTTCTGTGAAAGTCCTAGCATCCTATTCGGTCTATCTCTATAGACCTTAATTCCTAGAATAAAGGATGCTTCACCTAGGTCTTTCATGGAGAATTCCTTGGACAACCATATTTTGACTATGGTCAACATGGGAATATCATTCCCAATAAGGAGGATGTCATCCACGTACAATACGAGGAAGACAACAGCGCTCCCACTGACCTTTTTGAAAACACATGGTTCCTCTTCATTTTTGATGAAACCAAAATTTTGATCACATCATTAAAATGAGTGTTCCAGCTCCGAGATGCTTGCTTAAGTCCATATATGGACCTTTGCAGCTTGCAAACCTTGTGATCATCATACTTTGTGATCAACATCACTGGATGTGAAACCTAGCGGCTGTTCCATATAGATATCTTCCTCAAGATATCCATTTAAGAATGCCATTTTCACGTCCATTTGCCATATTTCATAATCGAAATAGGCTGCAATAGCAAGCAATGTGCGGATGGATTTTAGCATAGCCTACTGGGGAAAAGGTATCCTGATAGTCAATGCCTTCGTGCATTGACTATAACCTTTTGCCACTAGTCTAGCCTTGAATGTCTCCACATTCCCATCTGCACCAATCTTTCTCTTGAAGATCCATTTACACCCAATAGGTACTATACCTTCTGGTGGATCTACCAAGGTCCAGACTTGGTTTGAGTGCATCGAGTCAATTTCTGACTTCATTGCCTCTAAGCCATTTCTCGGAGTCGATATCTGATATCGCCTCGTTGTAGGTTTTGGGATCATCACCATGAAGCACCATTACCTATGAGGAACATTTTCTCTACTTCCTCTGAAATAATACCTAAGTATCTCTTCAGGGGGATGGAAAAACTCTTTCCGATCTACGAGGTGGAGGAGGTAGTGTTCTTATTGGCTCAACCTGATTTGGTTCCATTGGTCCTTAGCTCGTTGCTACTTGTGAGACTTTCTCATCAAGCTTGATCTGCTTTCCAATGCCGCTATCTTGAATAAACTATTTTTCAAGAAAGATGGCATGTCGACTCACAATCACATTGTGGTCTTCTGGAATGTAGAAATAGTATCCTAATGACTCTTTAGGATATCCTATGAATCGAGCTCTAAAGGACCTAAACTCTAACTTGTCCGCTTGTTGTCTTTTGACATGAGCCGGACAACCCCAAATTCTGAGATGACTCAGACTTGGTTTCTTACCATGCCATATCTCATACGGTGTGGTAGGAACGGATTTTAGAGGGAAACCCTATTCAGTAAATAATATTGAAGTTAACAAATGAAGTGTCCCCAAAGAAAATCAGGAAGGTCTGTGAAGCTCATCATGGATCGAACCATATCCAATAGAGTCCGATTTCTCCATTCTGAAATCCCATTGAGTTGAGGTGTTCCTGGTGGAGTCCATTGAGAGACTATGCCATTTTTCTTGAGATAGTCTAGGAATTCCGGCTAAGGTATTCACCTCCTCGATCTGATCGAAGAACCTTAATGGATTTTTCAGTTTGTTTTTCTACTTCATGTCTGAATTCTTTGAACTTTTCAAAAGCTTCAGACTTGTGTCTCATAAGATACACATACCCATACCTAGATAGATCATCGGATAAAGGTAATGAAGTAGACAAAATTGCCTCTAGCCGGCACATCAAATGGGCCGCACACATCAGTATGTACTAGGGCAAGGAGATCTGTGGCCCTTTCCCCATGTCCTACAAAAGGGAGTTTAGTCATTTTGCCTTGAAGACAAGATTCACAAGTTGGATATGACTCGAAAGTCAATGGACTCAATAGCCCATTTTTCTCCAATTTGTTAATCCTATCTTCTGCTATATGACCTAATCTCAGGTGCCATAGATATCTATCATTTGGACTATCCCTAGGTCATTTTGATCTTTGGCATTCACATTTTGCTCGATAGTTAAAATAGGATACATCAATATGTAACTGATAAAGACCATTAATAAGGAAAACCATTTGCAATTTTATTTCTTTCATAAAGAATGTTACAATGGTCCTTAAAGAAAACATAATTACATAGCCTTGAAACAGAAATCAAATTCCTGCTAGCTGCAGGCACATAATAACAGTCTTTAAAACTAAGTCTAAACCAGATGGTAATCGAAGAGGGTATGTTTCCACGGCTACTGCAGCAACTCTTGCTCCATTACCGATGCGTAGGATCATGTCTCCATCCCTCAGCCTCCTGCTATCCTCAAGACCCTGCATGGAAGTGCACAGATGAGCACTAGAACCAGAGTCAAGCACCCAACTGGATGCAGAAGAAATCGTAAGGTTAGACTCAATAACGAGCATACCTCCAGAAGGACCTTCCTTCTTGTTCTTCAGGGTGGCCAAGGTAAGTAGGGCAGTTTCGCTTCCAATGGCCATCGCTGTTGCAATGGAAATACTTTTCTTTGTCATCGGCCTTCTTCTTCGGCTCTGCCTTCTTCTTCTTTCCTCCTTCCACCTTCTGCTTTTTCACAGACTTCTTTTTCTTTCCATAAGACTTTCTTTTGGAAGAAGTCCGTTCCATAGCAAGAACTGAGCCTTTAGAACCTTTCATAGAAAGCTCAGCGGTAACCAGCATATTCATTAATTCGGCCAAGGAATTTTGAAGTTTATGCATGTGGTAATTCATGATGAATTGCCCATATGCATCAGTCAAGGATTGCAGAATAATATCATTCTGCAGATCCAAGTCCAACTTCACTCGAGCTTCTCAAGCTCTTCCAAGTCCTTGATCATCATCAGACAGTGATCTTGGACTGACTGCCCATCATGCATCTTAGCCTTAAAAAGTCATTTAGTGACTTGATATTTGGCTGCGCGACTCTGTTCACCAAACAATCTCCTGTAGGTGAGCCAACATTTGTGCGAGCAGTCCTGATATCTTCATGTTGGCACTGGAAGCTCATCAGACATCGAGCCCAACATGTAGTATCTGGCCTTATTATCTTCGTCCATCCATTTTATCAAGAGATGCTCTCTGTTCAGCAGATGGACGAGCTGGTAAGGTGGGAGGGTCCTGGTCCAATACATGAGTTAACTTCTCAGAACCCAAAAATAATTTTAAAGTTCCTGAGCCAATCCTTATAATTGGGTCCGGTCAGTCTATGTGTGTCCAGGATACGTGCTAGTGGGTTGGACGCAGACATTTTTCTTTTTCCTGTAGAGAGTCAAAGTTTCTAGTTAGATTTTATAATTAAGACTTGACCAATTTATTTAGGATTTTATTTTTAAATAAATTAGCTCCCACTATTTTCTCGGATCCCTACACTCCCTCTGTAGAGATGCAAAAATCTCCATGATTAATGATTTCTAGTGGGTGGTGCGGTCCCACCAACTGACTCATCACCTCACCTAACAGTTATTGGTGATGGGTTAGCCAATGAGTGAACAACTCTTGTTCAATGATTCTCTAATCATGGTGCACCCAAACTTGGTCTCTAATTCATGAATCTCACCGTACTCCGGAATATTGATCCACTCCTTAGTTAAGTCAGACCCACCATTTGCATAGACTGGGATTTCCTAATTAGGTCTCTCACCGTATCCAGAATATTGAGCCCAACTCCATCCTCCAGCCCATAGCATCCAATGCCTAATAGACATGGTTGCATCTTCTTGGTGCAACTGAAGCCACTGTATCCAGCCGAGAACAATCAACCCCGGGAAGGGCCCGCACATCTACAATGGTGGAAGACCTTAGACTTAATCTTTTCTTAGGGAAGAATTTGATTTAGGTCTCATTAAACTAGACTTGACATAGTCATAACAATTATGACTAACCTAGTGGCATGGGTTAGCTCGGATTATTGAGCCACCTCAGATCAGAACTGTGTCAACAAATATGGCCAGGTAAGTGAGACCGGATGGAAGGGATATGCCATTAACTCGACAAGAATGCATTCGAGTCGAGAGTAGCTTCCAATTAAAAATCAGTCGGTCGTATCTGCCAAACTTACCTTAGACACCAAATTGTTGAGCCAGAACCAATTGGGTTAGCCTACAATCCAGACTCTAACCACTGAGCCTAATTAGGTCTTAGCTTGATCGATCACTCATGTGACTCGACCTTGACCCAGACTTAATCCTATTAGGCTGGTCAATTTAAGTACTCTTGATCCCACCTAACCAACTCTTGATTTGGTTTGATCAACCGCTAGACCTAATTGAGCTACCCAAGCCCGAACCCAATTTTATGAATATGTCTTAGATCTGAAAATTCTCAATTTTAGACCTAATATATTTCATAATCTTAATTCTCAATTAAGTTTAGGATTCATAAATAAAACATGTATATAAAATACTAGGATTTCAGGATCTAGGATTTTGTAGAAAATAAGTTTTGATTTTTGATTAAGATCGAACACGTAGCACCCCTACACACCATAAGAACACCCCATCGAATGGGAGGAGAGGGCCTTTAAATCTTACTTTATTTTTATGATCAGACGGCCAAGGGGAACATCTTAATTAGAAACATGATAAATCAACAAAACTAGTTAAATCTACATCATATATCACATATATAAAAATAATAATCTAACTAAAAATATATTTTGCATACATATCATGTGTCATATCATGTATATTTTCAGATCTAAATTATCTCATAAATATCTAAAAATAAGATTTAAATTTGATCATATCAAATTAAAATTTATTCTAGAAAGTTTTATAGAACTATTCTACAACCAGTCTAAACATGCATCTATCATATCTCATATGAATAAATTAAATAAATTTATTTTTTTATTTTTTAGATTAAATTATAATATTTATAATATCAAAAAATAGTAAATAAATAAATCAAAAAATCATAATTAATCAAATTAAAATTATGATCATGCTAAACTACACATAGAACTATTAGATATGTGTGCCCAAGAAGCCAGAATTGGCTGACACTTGTAATATACCTTTAGGGGCAAAATTATAATTTTGACTATAAAAAATAAAATGGGTTATTTTCTATCACATATGTGTATTTAGTGTCTATGATACACCCCTTGAGTTAATGGTAATGATAATTCTTATTTTCAAGAGTTGAAAATTTAAGACAAGAATTTTCATTATTAACTCATAAAATGCTCCTGACCGTAGGATCATCATGAGGATGGTGATTGATCCGGAAGGTTAGTATACAATCGCTTCTTTATAGTAGATGAGTCTTGAGTCTACGGTGTAGAGACATCAGAGCGAGAGTATAGGTACTCATTAGAGAACGAGGGCACTGAGCGTGATCACCTCGAGTAGTCATAAGGAAGTCTACCTTCTCGTTGATGACTGACTCGAAGCTGCAGTGGTGTGTCTGGTTCTTTGACCTGAGGTGCATCGGCAGTTCACCTTGAGGGTGTTATAGTTTGACTATACCATGACTCAGTCTCCTAGCCATTCGAAACCCTGAGGTGTATGTTGGCTATAGCATGTTCATTATAGAATTGGATTGCACCAAGATGGAATCTATCTACCTCGGTGGATGAGGAGCAGCCCTATGATGATCATGAGAATCAAGTCCATAAGCCCATGGCCATGGCAGAGAGTAAAATAATAGAAAGAGTTTCTATTAAGATTTTCACATCAGACTTGAATCAAATGATTAAATCATATGATAGAAATTAGGGTTTGATGAGTTCACCTTAACCCTAATCTGATCAGGGCTCAAGATAGAAGAACTTAATCACACAAGTAGCTACACCAAGAGGTTTATTTTCAATTTTGATAGGTTGCCACCATATACTGCTAGGTGTCACTGGTAGATTTTGGGAGCAATTAGAATGATTTAGATGATCGATCATTCTAATTGTCTGAATCAGAAGAGTTCTGATCCATCAAAAGGAGTTTCGATGATGTTGATGATCGAGATCACTATATATCCCATTACCATATAGAACTGAACCTAACTGGGTCACACAAATAAGGGTTTGGATCTGGATATCATCAATTGAACTAATCCAATTCAATTGATTTGAATTAGATTCAATTAGGTTCAAGAAAATCATGCTAGCACACGATTGAACCTATCATTCTCCTTTTTCTATCATTAAAAGTTGTCTCGACTAAGCCAAATAAGTTTGTGCTCACTCAGGTACCTGTACCTAGTCTAATTGAAACTTTCTAAGTTAGAAAAGGGTTGTCTTAATTTATGAGATAAATTTGAGACAACACCTATCATTTCCATCACCTGCTAATTCTTGTCCTTTGACTTTGGTCAAACATTGATCTTTGACCCTTGGACATCTGCCCATGTGTCATGCACTTATTGGAGAGCAGATAGGGGCTTGTTCCCTCCCTAAAAATTGGAAAGGAAGGGGTGCACGCCTAGGATGGTGTGTGCCCATGGATAGGGATGCCTGGAGTCCCATACGGATGGGACTCCAGGTTGCTTCTTGGATTCAAACTAGGTGACCCTCACCTATAGACTTTGAGCAGTCTTAGACGCCACCTTAGGATGAATCTATGAGTCTCTCATCTAATTGGATCAGGTGATGTCATCCCATCAATCAGATTTAGATCTGATTGAATGAAGCAACGTAATTAGCCGAGGTGATGTGGCACTGCATGGCGCAGCAGGGTCTATATAAAGACCTGTCTACGCCCACTTTTCACAGACTTCTCTCCTAGCCATGCCCCAAGGCTGCCTCTCTTCCTCCTCCATGCCACCTTTTTGATCCTCTCTCTCCTCTCCATGCCCAAGGAAGTTGGGCCTACAGATTAGTACGATTCAAGCAAGAAAAGGCCGACGAGAAAGGAAGAAGGTAGCACTACTGCAGAGACAACAGCAGATCTTCGAAAGGAGTTTCGAAGATCCTCCAAATTAGATCCAGATCTAATTTTTGGAGATGAAATAAAGAAGAAGAAGATCCCCAGATCAAGCCTGAGTGGATATCGGTAGAGGTTAGGCGCTTGTATGGCTAGATCCAGAACCTCAGGGCTTCAGCACGATCATCAATGGGTAATCAGATTACCTAGAATCAAGGTAAAATTAATTTAGATTTGATTTAATTTAATTTTTTTGATTATCAAATCATAAAATTAGATCTAAAAAATATTAGATCTGATTAAGATCTAAGAAAAAATTTTTGAAATATGTCTCTCGATCCAATCAGATCTGAACGAACCTGACCCCAAGAAATCAAAATTTTCCTTCAACTGGTATCAGAGCCAGGTTCTTATAAAATTTATTTAGATCTAATTTAATCTAGTAAATTAGTGATTTTAGATATCACATGATATATGATTAGATCTAAAATCAAAAAAATAAAAAAATTAAAATTAATTAATCTAGATCTAATATGTATGAGATACATAACTAGACTAGGAATAGAATTATTCTATGTGTAGTCTAGTATAATCATAATTTTTATTTAACTAAATATAATTTTTTTGATCTATTTATTTACTATTTTCTAATCTTATAAATATTATAATCTAATCTAAAAATAAAAAATAAATTTAATTTAATTTATTCATATGAGATATGATAGTTGCATGTTTAGACTAGTTGTAGAATAGTTCTGCAAATAGGTCTAGATTAAATTTTATTTGATGAGGTCAAATTTAAATTTAATTTTTTAGATGATTATGAGATAATTTAGATCTAAAAAATATTCATGCATGATACATGAGATGTATGCAAAACATATTTTAATTAGATCAATTTTTTTATATGAGATATATGCTTAGATCTAATTAGTTTTTGTAGATTAGTTGTATTTCTGATTAAGGCATTCTCTTTGATCGTTGATCATAAGAATAAAGTGAGGTTTAAAGACCCTCTCCTTCCATTTGATGGGGTGTTCTTATGATGTGTAGGGGTGCTGCGCGTTCGTCCTTAATCAAAAATTGAAAACTTACTTTCTGCAAAATCCTAGATCCTGAAACCATAGGATCTTATTTGCATGTTTTGTTTATGAACCCTAAACTTAATTAAGAATTAAGATTATGAAACATATTAGGTCTAAAATTGAGAATTTTTAGATCTAAGATATGTTCATAAAATTAGGTTCGAGCTTGGATAGCTTAATTAGGTCTAGCGGTTGATCAAATCAAATCAAGAGTTGATTAGATGGGATCAACAATGCTTAAATTGACCAGCCTAATAGGATTAAAACTAGGTCAAGATCGAGTCACATGAGTGATCGATCAAGCAAGACCTAATTAGGCTCAGTGGTTAGAGTCTGGATTGTAGGCTAATCCGATTAATTCTGGCTCAACAATTTGGTGTCTAAGGTAAGTTTGGCAGATTTGACCGACTGGTTTATAATTGGGAGCTACTCGACTCAAATGCGTTCTTATCGAGTTAATGGCATATCCCTTCCACCGGTCTCACTTACCTGACTATGTTTGTTGACTCAGTTCTGATCTGAGATGGTCAATAATTCGAGCTAACCCATGCCACTAGGCTAGTCATAATGGTTATGACTATGTCAAGTCTAGTTTAATGAGACCTAAATCAAATCTTCCTAAGAAAAGATTAAATCTAAGGTCTTCCACCATTGTAGATGTGCGGGCCCTTTCTGGGGTTGATTGTTCTTGGCTGGTTATAGTGGCTCCATTGCACCGAGAAGATGCAACCATATCTATTAGGCATTGGATGCTACAGACTGGAGGATGGATTGGGCTCAATATTTTGGATACGGTGAGAGACTCAATTAGAAATCCAATCTATGCAAATGATGGGTCTGACTTAACTAAGGAGTAGATCAATATTCCAGATATGGTGAGATTCATGAATTAGAGACCAAGATTGGGTGCATCATGATTAGAGAATCATTGAACAAGAGTTGTTCACTCGTTAGCTAACCCATCACCAATAACTGTTAGGTGAGGTGATGAGTCAGTTGGTGGGACTGCACCACCCACTAGAAATCAGTAATCGTGGAGATTTTCGCATCTCTACAGAGGGAGTGTAGGGATCCGAGAAAATAGTGGAAGCTAATTTGTTTAAAAATAAAATTTTTAAATAAATTAGTTAAGTCTTAATTACAATATCTACCTAGAAACTTTGACTCTCTATAGAAAAATGTCTGTATCCAACCCACTAGCATGAATCCTGGACACCCATAGACTGATCAGACTAAATTATAAGGATTGGCTCTAGAACTTCAAAATTATTTTGGGTTCCGAGAAGTTAACTCATGTACTGGACCAGGACCCTCCCACCTTACCAGCTCATCCATCCACTGAGTAGAGAGCATCTCTGGATAAGTGGACAAACAATGATAACAAGGCCAGATACTACATATTAGGTTCGATGTCTGATGAACTTTAGTACCAACATGAAGATATCAGGACTGCTCGCCAAATGTTGGCTCACCTACAAGAGATGTTTGGTGAATAGAGTCGCGCAGTCAAGTATCAAGTCACTAAACAACTATTCAAGGCTAAGATGCATGATAGGTGATAAGTGGTAAAAATATACTAATAAAAGTATTAAATTATAAAATAAATTAATCTATTTTATTAGAAATTGATACTTTTAATAATCTTATGTAGGAAAGAAGGCACCAATGTAAAGATCTCATTTTTCTGGTTCAGATGAAAAAAATTTCAGGCAAAACGGACTTCAAACGAGCCCAGAATTGAATTTTAAAAAAAAAAAAAAAAAAAAAATGCCGACGCAACGCTGACGTCAGGATGATGTCAGCATTTTTCGCGGCGCACAGTGGACCATCTGAAGGGTAATTCGGCAATTTCATAGAATAAAGCGCGCGTTGATTGGCTGAAGAATCCGGCGGTCCACGCAACACCGGGCTCGCGCACGGTCCACGGAGGGCAATTTGGGAATTTCGGCCTGATCCAACGGGCGGTTTTCACTGAAAGCTTGATCGGACGGATGAGAAGAAGGCGCTGATGGATGGCATCCGCAGCTCCCGATCGAGATCCAACGGCCGAGATTCATCCCGACATAAAACTAAAGGTCTGAAGGCTTATTTCAACGCGATCGGACGGTCCAGATTCAATCCAACGATCGATCCAACGGCTGAGATTAAATCCGACTTGATCTGGGTTATTTTAAAGGGTTTTTGAGTGGTTTTTGGACCGTTTGATCACCATCCAACGGTCAGAATTACCCAGATCTTAATTTGAGTTGTTTTGGGAGTCTTAAACCTAGTTTTTGATGGAATTTGAGGGGAAATCAAATTCTTTGCCTATAAAAAAGCCTGTTGCCGTGAAATAAAAAAAAAGAAAAAAAGAGAGAGACAAAGAGAGAGACGGGGAGAAAGAGAGAGGGAGAAAGAGAGAGAGAAAGAGAGAGGAGAGAGATAAAAAAAGTGATTTGTGAGAAAATCAAAAGGTTTTTTTTTTTGATTTTTCTTCAACGATCAAGACATCAAGGAGCCTCTTCTTCTTCGCCAAGTTCTCCACATCAAGAGCAGCAGACAATCAATTTCAGCAATCAAACAGTCTAATTTCTTCATGCTTTTTATTTTATTTGCTATTTTTGAATTTGTTATCATGAACTAAATTTTATTTTACTAAGGCTAAGGTGTAGCCACTCTTTTGATGCAATATTCAGTATGACTTATTTTTAAATTTTATTCATGAGGAGTATATAAATCTGATCTTAATGCTTTTAGATTACTGGCCATCTTCTAATTGATCTGATGAACATAGATGTTACGGACCAAGTACATCTATGTTAATGCTTCTTGATTATATACCTTGTATTATGAATCAAATTAGAATTCATATGCATGCAGGAATTTTAGTGCGCTTTGGACGCAGCGTATTTTAATTAGAGGGTTTCACAAAACCTAATGCATTAATATTTATTTAAATTACACCTGGACCAAAGGGTAATTAATAAATATTAATAGATTTGCTATGCCTGGACCAAAGGATAGTGAATAAATTAGGAGACTCCACCGTCACATGAAATAAAATTAATCTAAAAACCTGAATATTGTATTGACTGAGTTGGTGAACCGATTGCCTCCTTCACCGAGCGGACACTTCTGGGAGAATCGTAAAATGGGCAATTGAGCTCACAGAGTTTGACATCAACTATCGACCCCGGCCATCGATCAAGGCCCAGATACTGATAGATTTTATGTTAGAATGCACCATTCTAGTCGAAGCCGAGCTTGAACAAAATGAGACCAATGCCGTGCTATCACAGCCGAATCTCCCCGAGGAAAGTGCTGACCTCTCCGAAGGCTTTTGGGCTCTGCACATGGATGGCTTGTCCAACTCCACTAAAGCTGGTGTGGGGCTGGTCTTGATCAGCCCCGAGGGCATCGTCGCCGAGTACACACCGTACTTCGAGTTCTCTATGACCAACAATAGGGTCGAATATGAATCACTGATCGCTGGATTAAAAATAGCGAGGAAATTAAAAGTAGATCAGCTTCAAGTCTACAGTGATTTCCAACTGGTGGTCGGTCAAGTTAATGGCAGCTACGAGGTGTGGGAGGATAGTATGGTAAGATACCTTGGGAAGATGAGGGATTTGACTCCGACCTTCGACATTTTCGATATTCGATAGATTTCAAGGGTGGAAAATGTAAGAGCCGATCTTCTCTCCAAGTTGGCCACTTTAACCCCAACCGAGCTGCCCAAAGAAGTATTCTTGGAGACTCTGAAGTGCCCAACCCCAAAGGAATCCTAGGTCATTCTGCAAACGAAATTCGAGCCAAACTAAATTGACCCATTTGTCACCTACCTCAAGGAGGGGGTCCTTCCTCATGATCCGAAAGAAGCTCGAAAACTCAGAAATCAGGCCTCTCACTATGTTTTGTATGAAGGTAGGTTGTACAAGAGGTCATACTCGCTCCCACTGTTGAGATGTCTCCGACCTTCAGAGGCTGACCTCGCGTTATGGGAGGTGTACGAGGAACTCTATGGAAGTCACGTAGGAGCTAGGTCCCTGTCGCAAAAACTACTTTAGCAACGGTACTATTGGCCGACCTTATTTCGTAATTCCATGGAATATGTGAAGAAGTACGATCGCTGTTAGAAGAATGCAAACATACAAAGACAGCCGACCTCCGAGCTTGCTCCGCTAAATGCATCTTGGCCATTTGCGCAATGGAGAATGGACATACTTGGCCCATTCCTGATGGCATCTGGGCAACGAAAGTTCCTTCTGGTCGTGATCAACTATTTCACTAAGTGGGTCAAAGCCGAACCACTAGCGAAGATTACCGAGGCCAAGGTGTAGAACTTCATCTAAAAATTGCTAGTCTGTCGGTTCAGTCTGCCTCAAACCCTCATAATCGATAATGGGCGACAGTTTGCTGGGATGTGGTTCACTGAGTTCTATGAAGAACTAAACATCTCTCACTACACATCGATGGCTCACCCATAGGCCAATGGGGAAGCTGAGGTGACCAACTGGACCCTGTTGCAAGACATCAAGATGAGGCTCGATAGAGCAAAGAGGGCTTGGGTGGACAAACTCTACCATATCCTCTAGGCGTACCGAACTACACAAAGGATGCCGACCGAGGAAACACCATTCACCTTGGCCTTTGGGATGGAGGCGGTCATCCCAATCGAACTTAAGCTCCCATCTGCACGAGTCATGGCCTTCAATGAGCAGCACAACCCATGGGACCTAAGAGTTAACCTCGACCTGTTAGAAGAAAAAAGGGAGAAAGCCCGCATCTGGATGACAACCTACAGATGGAAGGTGGCTCGATACTATAACTCTAGAGTTAGAAACAAGACATTTACATTGGGGGACTTAGTGCTCCGACAAGTCGCCGTCTCTTAGCCTTAGAACCAGGAGAAGCTCATCCCTAATTGGGAAGGCCCATATGAAGTGGTAGAGGTCATCCGACCTGATACTTATCGCTTGAAGAAGCTCGGAGGGATGATGCTTCCATGACCTTGGAACTCAGAAAACTTGAGGATGTATTATCAGTAATCTTCCTTCAATAAAACTCCTTCATTTCAGCATTATTGTTTTCTGGTGCAAGAATTACGTGATGATAAGAAAGAAACAATCCAAAGGCCATATCAACCTTGGCTGCAAGAGATAAGATCTCTCCTGAGGCAACCTCCACCGTAGGAGATAAGATCTCTCCCGAGCGATCAGGCCAACCTCGACTGCTGGAGATAAGATCTCCTCCGAGCACCCGTATCAACCTCGGCTGCATGAGATAAGATCTCTCCCGAGGCAACCTCGGCCGTAGGAAATAAGATCTCCCCTGAAGGCTCATCTTAACCTCGGCTGCAAGAGATAAGATCTCCTCCGAGGCAACCTCAGCTGCAGGAGATAAGATCTCTCCCGAGTGCTCATATCAACCTCGGCCATAGGAGATGAGATCTCGCCCGAGCCGACCGTGGCTGCTGAAGATAAGATCTCCCCCGAGCATCCATATCAACCTTGACCATAAGAGATGAGATCTCCCCCGAGCCAACCTCGGCTGCTGGAGATAAGATCTCCCCGAGTGTGTCCGTATCAACCTCGACCGTAGGAGATGAGATCTCCCCCGAGCTGACCTCGACTACTAGAGATAAGATCTCCCCTGAGCGTCCGTATCAACCTCGACCGCAGAGAGATGAGATCTCTCCCGAGCGATCAGGCCAACCTCGACTGTTGGAGATAAGATCTCTCTCGAGCATTCATATCAACCTCAGCCATAGGAGATAAGATCTCCTCTGAGGCAGCCTCGGCTGCTGAAGATAAGATCTCCCCCGAGGCAACCTCAGCCATAAGAGATAAGATCTCCCCGAGCGACCGGGCCAACCTCGACTATTGGAGATAAGATCTCTCCCGAGCACCCATATCAACCTCGGCTACAGGAGATAAGATCTCCCCTAAGGCAACCTCAGCCATAGGAGATAAGATCTCCCCTGAGGGCTCATCTCACCCTCGACTGTAGGAGATAAGATCTCCCCCGAGGCAATCTCGGTTGTAGGAGATAAGATCTCCTCAGATGCCCGTATCAACCTCGACTGCAGAAGATAAGATCTCCCCAAGGCAACCTCGACTGCAGGAGATAAGATCTCCCCCAAGGCAACCTCGACTGCAGGAGATAAGATCTCCCACGAGCGTCCGTATCAATCTCGACCGCAAAGAGATGAGATCTCTCCCGAGCCGACCTCGACTGCTGGAGATAAGATCTCCTCCGAGCGTCCGTATCAACCTTGGCCATAGGAGATGAAATCTTCCCAAGCTGACCTCGGCTGTAGGAGATATGATCCCCCGAGCTTCGACTTTAATGGGTGCAGAACCCGAGAAAGAACTTTGGTAGTCGCCTATTTTGGTACTCCCTTCTTTCGAATTTCAAACTCGGAGTGGGGGGACTATTGGGGTTAAACCTCGGGATCCCGTTCTTCCAAACTGAGGTGAGTGGGGGGACTATTGTCGGGGACTAAAACCCCGCACCCACTGAAGGTCCAGTCGGATGCTCAGCGGACAATACAATGGTAGTCACGAAAAAAGCTTCAGTGAACAAGCTCCTTTCGAATCCCAGCTCGGTCGAACCTCATAGCGATCGACAGCCGACCGGACTCCTGAACGGTCGAACTCATTAGCAGCCGAGCTCCGACCAAGCTCCTTAGTGGCCAAACTCATTAGCAGTCAAGCTCCGACCAAACTTCTCTAAGAGCCGAACTTCTTTTGGACTCTTTCAGCAACCGAGCTTCTATGGAAGTCAAACTCTATACAAACTGTTGACGAATTCCTACAGGCGATCCCACTACTGAACGATTATAGTTATCATGATAATAATGATTGTCATTTATCAAGACAATACAATTGGCATTTATCTAGTCAATCATGATCGGCATTTATCAGAATAGTTACGATAGTCATTAATCAAGGCAGTTACAACAAGCTCCATCTATAAAAAGGACCCTCCAGATATGCTTACTCTAGGCTCTAAGCTCTTCTCTCCTCCTCGAAACTATACCGAACTCCACACTGAGCACTCCATTTTTGTTGGCCAAAGCTAACTTGACCATCGGAGGATCCTGTCGGAGCCACCCCCATCGGCTCCGGATGGAACTTTGTTTTGCAAATCATCGATGGCGACCTCATCCTCTTCCACTCCAGCTTGATCCGACGTCAACCAAATTCTACACCAACAGGTCCATATATGGACTTAAGCATGCATCTCGGAGCTGGAATACTCATTTTAATAATGTGATCAAAATATTTGATTTCATCAAGAATGAGGAGGAGCCTTGTATCTTCAAAAAGGTCAGTGGAAGCACTGTTGTCTTCCTCGTATTGTATGTGGATGACATCCTCCTTATCAGGAATGATATTTCCATGTTGACCACAATTAAAATATAGTTATCTAAAGAATTCTCCATGAAAAACCTAGGAGAAGCATCCTTTATTCTAGGAATTAAGGTCTATAGAGATAGATCGAATAGGATGCTAGGACTTTCACAGAAGATGTACATAGAGGAAGTACTAAAGAGGTTTAGTATGAAAAACTCTAAGAGGGGTTTAGTACCCTTCAGACATGGCATTCATCTTTCTAAGAAGATGTGCCCTAGCACACCTAAGGAAATATAACGCATGAGCAAGATCCCTTATGCTTCAGCAATAGGGAGCCTCATGTATGCCATGTTATGTACACGACCTGATATAGCCCATGCCATGAGTGTCACGAGCAGATATCAATCGAATCCAAGTGAAGAACACTGGACTTTTGCAAAATGTATCCTTAAGTACTTAAGAAAAACTAAGGATGTGATGTTGGTCTTTGGTAATGGAGAACTCCAAGTCCAGAGGTATACAGACTTAGACTTTATGTCCGATGTAGATGATCAAAAGTCGACTTTTGAAAGTCTGTTTGTGTGCAATGGTGGAGCTATCAGTTGAAAAAGTTTCAAGCAGACAGTGATAGCAGATTCTACCATGGAAGCAGAATATATCGCTGCGTCAGAAGCTACAAAGGAGGCATTCTGGTATAAGAAGTTTGCCGTGGAGATCGAAGTGATGCCATCAGATGCCATTCCTTTGTACTGCGACAACAATGGTGCCATAGCCCTTGCTAAGGAGATGAGGTCTCACCAGAAATTCAAGCACATCAAGCGGCGATACCACCTCATCCGCAATTATCTTGAGAAGGGTTACATCGAGGTCAAGAGAGTCGACTCCGCAAACAATGCGACGGACCCACTTACAAAGTCGTTGGGCCAACAGAAGATCGAAGCCCACCTTGAGAAGATGGGACTTAGATTTGTGGCCAACTGGCTTTAGGTCAAGTGGGAGTTTGTTAGATATGTGTGCCCTAGAAGCCAAAATTAGCTGACACTTGTAACACACCTCTAGGGGCAAAATTATAATTTTAACTATAAAAAATAAAATGGATTATTTTCTATCACATATGTGTATTTAGTGTCCGTGATACATTTCTTGAGTTAATGATAATGATAATTCTTATTTTCAAGAGTTGAAAATTTAAAACAAGAATTTTTATTATTAACTCATAAAATGCTCCTGACCGTAGGATCATCATGAGGATGGTGACTAATCCAGAAGGTTTGTGTACAATCGCTTCTTTATAGTAGATGAGTCTTGAGTCTACGGTGTAGAGACACCGAAGCGAGAGTATTAGGTATTCGTTAGAGAATGAGGGCACTGAGCATGACCACCTTGAGTAGTTATAAGGAAGTCTACCTTCTCGTCGATGACTTACTCGAAGCTAATATAGTGGTGTGGTCCATTCTTTAACGACCTGAATTGCAGTAGTTCACCTTGAGGTAATTATAGTTTGACTACACCATGACTCAGTCCTCCTACCATTCGAAACCTTGAGGTGTATGTTTATATAAGCATGTTCATTTATAGAAATTGGATTGCACCAAGATGGAATCATCTTATACCTCGGTGGATGAAGCAGCCCTATGATGATCACATGAGAATCAAGATAAATAAAGCCATGGCATGGCAGAGAGTAAAATCATAATCAATAGATTCTATTAATCAAATCAGACATAAATCAATATTATTCATTATGATGGAAATTAGGATTTGATGAGTTTACCTTAACCCTAATCTGATAAGGGCTCAAGATAGAAAAACTTAATCACACAAGTAGCTGCACCAAGAGGTTCATTTTTAGTTTTGATGGATTGTCACCATATACTGCTAGGTGTCACTGGTGGATTTTGGGAGCAATTAGAATGATTTAAATGATCGATTATTCTAGTTGTCTGAATTAGAAGAGTTCTAATCCATCAAAAGGAGTTTCGATGATGTTGATGATGGAGATCACTACATATCCCATTACCATACAGAACTGAACCTATCTGGGTCATGCAAACAAGGGTTTGGATTTGGATATTATCAATTGAACTAATCTAGTTTAATTGATTTGAATTAGATTCAATTAGGTTTAAGAAAATCATGCTAGCACACGATTGAACCTAACATTCTTCTTTTTCTATCATTAAAAGTTATCTTGACTGAGCCAAATGAGCTTGTGCTCACTCAGGTACCTGTACCTAATTTGACTGAAACTTGTCCAAGTTAGAAAAGGGTTGTCTTAATTTATGAGATATATTTGAGACAACACCTGCCATTTTTCGTCATCTGCTAATTCTTGTCCTTTGACATTGGTCAAACCTTGACCTTTGACCCTTGGACATCTGCCCATGTGTCATGCACTTATTGGAGAGTAGATAGGAACTTATTCCCTCCCTAAAAATTAGAAAGGAAGGGGCACATGCCTAGGATGACGTGTGCCCATGGATAGGGACGCCTGGAGTTCCATACGGATGGGACTCCAGGTTGCTTCTTGGATTCAAACTAAGTGACCCTCACCTATAGACTTTGACCAGTCTTAGGTGCCACCTTAGGATGAATCTATAGGTCTCTTATCTAATTAATTTAGGTGATGTCATCCCATCAATCCGATTTAGATCTGATTGAATGAAGCAACGTGATTGGTCGGGGTGATGTGGCACTGTATGGCGCAGTAGGATCTATATAAAGATCTATCTGCACCCACTTTTCATAGACTTCTCTCCTAGCCATGCCCCAAGGCTGCCCCTCTCCCTCCTCCATGCCACCTTTCTGACCCTCTCTCTCCTCTCCATGCCCAAGGAAGTTGGACCTTCAGATTAGTGCGATTCAAGCAAGAAAAGGCTGACAAGAAAGGAAGAAGGCAGCACTGCTACAGAGACGACAGCAGATCTTCGAAAGGAGTTTCGAAGATCCTTCAAATCAGATCTAGATCTAATTTTTGGAGTTGAGATAAAGAAGGAGAAGATCTCTAGATCTAGCCTGAGTGGATACCGGTAGAGGCCAGGTGCTTGTGTGGCTAGATCTAGAACCTCGGGGCTTTAGCACGATCATCAATGGATAATCAGATTACCCAGAATCAAGATAAAATTAATTTAGATTTGATTTAATTTAGTTTTTTTGATTATCAAATCATAAAATCAAATCTAAAAAATGTTAGATCTGATTAGAATCTAAAAAAAAAATTTTAAAATATTCCTCTCGATCCAATCAGATCTGAACGAATCTGACCCCAAAAAATCAGGACTTTCCTTTAAGAACAACTCTATTCCTAGTCTAGTCATGTATCTCATACATCTTAGATCTAGATTATTTAATTTTTAATTTTTTAATTTTAAATTTAATTACATCTAATGTGACATCTAAAATCATCCAATTATTAGATCAAAAATAAATTAAAATTAAATCTAATAAATTATGGAACCTAGCTCTGATACTAGTTGAAGGGAAAAAGTTATTTTCTGTGTCAAGTTCATTTAGATCTAATTAGATCAGGAGGGATATTTCAAAAATTTTTTTCTTTAAGATCCTAATTAGATCTAAGATTCTTCAGATCTAATCTTATTAATCTGATAATAAAATAAAATTAAAATTAAAATTAAATCTAATCTAATTATACCTTTATTTTGGATAATCCAATTATCCTGTGATGATCCTAATGTTTGTCTGAGATTCTGGATGTAGCCACACAAGTGTCTAGCCTCTACTGGTATCCACTCAGAAAGGATCTGAAGATCTTCTTCTCCTCAATCAATTCTCTAAATATCATATCTGGATTTGATCTTGAAGGTCTTCAAAATGGCTTTTGAAGAACAGTAGTTGTCTCTTGCAGCAGTGTTGCCTTCTTCCTTTTCTGGCACTTTTCACTTACTTGGATCGCACCATCTTCATGCCCAAAGTCTCTTGGGCATGGGGAGGAGAGAGAGGATTAGAGGGTGGCATAGAGAAGGAGGGAGAGGGGCTATGTGGCATGGGCTAAAGGCAGAATCCTTAAATTCTAGGCACATATAGGGTTTATATAGACCCGATTGCGCCATGCAGTGCCACATCATCCTAGCCAATCATGGTCCTTTATGCAATCAGATCTAAATCTAATTGATAGGTGACATCATCTGATCCAATCAGATTAGAGTCCCTCAAAACTCTTCTTAGGTGGCACCAAGATTGGGTCAAACAAGTCTTCTTGGCGCCACCTAATTTAATTTTCTGAAGCAACTGGAGTCCCATTTGTAAGGGACTCCATATTCTATCCTCATGGGGCGCATGCCTCCCTAGGCATGCATCCTTTTTTTGTCTGCTTTTTAGTAGGGGGACAAGTCCCCAGGTTCTCTCCTATGGGTGCATGACACATGGGTAGATGTCTAAGTGTTCAGGATCAATATTTGATCAATGTCCAAAGACAAGATTTAGCAGGTGACGAAAAATGGCAGGTGCTGTCCCAAATTTATCTCATAAACTAAGACAATCCTTTTCTGACTTGGACAAGCTCCAGTCAGACTAAGTAAAGGTTCATGAGTGAGCCTAAACACATTTATCTCAGTCGAAACAAGCTTTAATGATTGTTAAAATAGAACATTAGGCTTAATCGTATGCTAGCATGATTTTCTTGAATCTAATTGAATCTTATTTATATCAATTGAATTGAATTAATCCAATTGATGATATTCAGATTCAAACCCTTGTTTATGTGACCTAGTTAGGTTTAGTTCTATATGGTAATGGAATATGTCGTGATCTCTATCATCAACATCATTGAAACACCTTTCGATGGATTAGAACTTTTTTGATTCAGACAACTAGTATGATCAATCATCCAAATCATTCTTATTGCTCCCAAAATATACTAGTGACACCTAGCAGCATATGGTGGCAACCCATCAGAACTGAAAGCGAACCTCTTAGTGCAGTTACATGTGTGATTTAGTTCCTTTATCTTGAGCTCCGATCGGATTAGGGTTAAGGTAATCTCGTCAAATCCTAATATCCGTCATATGAAGTAATCATTCGATTCAAGTCTAATATGAAAATCCTAATAGAAACTCTTTCTGTTACTTCACTCTGCCATGGCCATGAGCTTATGGACTTGATTCTTATGATCATCAAAGGGCTACTCTTCATTTACCAAGGTAGATAGATTCCTTATTGGTGCAATCCAATTCCTACAATGAGCATGCTATAGCCAACATACACCTCAGGATTTCGAATGGCTAGGAGATCGAGTTATGATGTAGTCAAAATATAACACCCTCAAGGTGAACTGCCGATGCACCTCAGGTCAAAAAATCAGACACACTACTACAGCTTCAAGCCAATCATCGACGAGAAGGTAAACTTCCTCATGACTGCTTGAGGTGGTCACACTCAGTGCCCTTGTTCTCTAACGAGTACCTATACTCTCACTCTGGTATCTCTACACCATAGACTCAAGACTCATCTATCCAAAAGAAGCTATCGTACACCAACCTTCTGGATTAATCACCATCCTCATGATGATCCTATGGTTGGGAGCATTTTATGAGTTAATAATGAACATTCATGTCTTAAATTTTCAACTCTTGAAAATATGAACCATCATTACCTATTAACTCAAGGGATGTATCATAGATACTTTCAAATACACACTATGATAGAAAATAATCTATTTTATTTTTTATAATTAAAATTATAATTTTTCTCCTAGAAGTGTATTATAAGTGTCAGCCAATCTGGCTTCTAGGGCACACATATCTAATAAAGCCCGTAATCATTAGATTGATCAGATTGAACCTAATTAACTGGTTGGTGTCTAAGGTAAGTTTGACAGTTAAGACTAGTGGTTTTTAATTGGGAGCTACTCGCATTAATTCAATCTTTGACAAGATAATGGCATATTCCTTCCACTGATCTCACTTACCTAGTCAACATGGTCGATTAGGATTTGATTAGATCACTTGGTGATTCGAGCTAACCAATGTCACTAGGAATTAGTTGGACTGATTTCAATCAATAAAACTGAATTAGATGCCCATGGATCGAAATTGATCCTAATCCTAACCTATTGACTTGGTGAAGTCAGTGGAACGATTTGACTTGCTGAAGTCAGTGAAAGAAAATGGGTCTGTGTCCTTTCTATCCTTAAATCACATATAACCTAAATCCTCTAAATTATTAGATCCTTAAAATGACTAAGTTATGGGGATAATCGAGTCATGGCCTCCTATTGAGGTGAATAGTAATGAATCCAATTTTCTAGGTGGACATTGAAGGTGCCTTACACCTAGTGTTCATATGGATATTGGAATTACTGTCCATCATATGATGATTAGGTTGCACTCTCTGAATGATGATTAGGTTGGTCAGAACTTTTCTCGGACCTACTCTTCATTCATTTGATACATTGAACTCAATCATGTTAATGGTTAGACCTAACCAGACCTTTTCAATGGAGGCCATAGCCTACTGAATTGACTTTTGGATTGAAAATTATTTAAAAAAATAATTAGTATGACCCTACCTATAGATGCACATGGGTTGGCTAGAGCTTTCCTCAAATTGGAGGTAGAGGCTATCAATTCATAAAAATAGTGGAAGGACCTTTAAATTAAAGTCCAAATCTTTAGGATTAATTAATTCAAGTACGAATAAGATTTATGTTTTTCTTTCAGATAAATAGAATGGCTAGTATAAGTCTGCTTCGTTCACTATTGGATAGTGACAAGCTTTTAGGACCTAATTACAAGAAGTCTAGTATTGATCCTAATCAGGCAAATCCAAAGAAAAATTGTTCTCTTGGCCTGAATAGGCTGAATAGAAGAAATCAGCAAATGATTGCTGATCAAGATTGTTATATGATAACATCTTTTAATTTCTCTATTTGTAATATATCTACCTAGGTATTAGATACGAGAGTCTAATTTACATATGCAATTCACCGCATGGACTTCAAATTAGTCGAAAATTTGAGAACAATGATAAATTCCTTAATGTTGGGGATAGAAGTAAAGTTTCAATCCTAGTATTAGAAACTCTTAAGCTTGTTTTCAAAATTAAAAATGTTATTTTAAGTGACTATCACTATTGTCCATCTTTTATGATAAATATAATATCTATTGGGCTTTTAGCCCAAGATGGTTATTGTTTGTTAATAAAAGAAAATTATTATGATATCATTATAAATGATATTACAATAATATGAGAATAATTAAGAAATGGTATTTATATATTATCATAATTTATTAATATAATATACACATCAAATAAATGCTCGAAACTAGATAATGTCATCGATGCCTATCTTTGGCACTATAGGCTTGGTTATATAAACAAGAATAGGATCAACAGGTTAGTCAAGGAGCATATCCTTGACATTAATGATTGTGAATCATTGACACCTATGAGTCCTGCCTTCTTGATAAAATGACCAAATTATCTTTTACTGGAAAGGATGAATGGGCCACTGAGCTTTTGGATCTAGTATATGTTGATGTATGTGGACCTATGAACATATATGCTAGAGGTGGGTTCTACTACTTCATTATATTTACTGATGATCTATCTAGATATGGGTATGTCTATCTTATGAAGAGTAAATTTGATTCATTTGAAATTTTCAAACAATATCGAAACGAGATAGAAAAATAACTTGGAAAGAATATTAAAACTCTTCAATCAGACCAAGGAGGTGAATACTTTTCTAATGATTTTTTGACATATCTAAGAGAGAATGGAATTCTCTCACAATGGGCCCCTCTTGGAACACCATAGCATAATAGTGTATTCAAAAGGAAGAATCGAACCCAATTGGACATGGTTTGGTCTATAAGGGGGTTTACGAGTCTGCCTATTTCTTTCTGAGGGTATACACTCGAGACTGCTTGTTTTGTTTTAAATAATGTTCCAAGCAAGTCTGTTGCAAAGACTTCATATAAGATATAGACTGGGTATAGGCCGACACTCTCTCATCTTAGGATTTGGGAATGTTCGGCTTATGTCAAATGTTTGTAGTCAGAAAAACTTGGACCAAGGTCTAATAAGTGCTTGTTCATAGGGTACCCTAAGAAAACTAGGGATTATAACTTCTACCTTATTGAAGAACAAAAGGTGTTCGTCAGTCTTTTTGGAAAAAGAGTTTCTTATGTGTTGCCTAGCTATGTAACCCAGGGGTGAATTGGGTTTCTTTTCAAAATTTAAACTTAAAAATAGAATTGCAATATATGCTTTTGAAGTTTTAAGTGAAGTGAGGTGAGTTAAGTAAGTAAAATGCAAGAGCCTAATTTAATGGAAAGAAATTAAGCATAATAGAGAAAGTAAAGAGGAAGGAGAGAGAATAACACAAGCAAGATGATTTATAGTAGTTCGGTGCCAACTTTGCACCTATATCTACTCTCCAAGCTCCTACTTAGAAATTTCAATCCACTAACGTATTCAAATGAATACAACATCGAATCCTCTAACCCTAGCTATCCCAAGCTAGAAAACTTATTTCTCAAATACAAGCCAATCCAAAAATAATCCGATTCAAGGTTCGGATCAATCTTTCCAAGCTTTGAAAATTTCTAAAAGCTTAAGCCCAAAAACAGTAAAATAGAGTAAAGAGAATATACACGTTCAATACACTTAGCTCCTTAATGAGCACAATAAAGCTTTAAAAAATCTTTACACAAACTAGAAAAAGCTTTTAAGAATCTTCTCAAAGAGATTAAAGACTTGAATGCACGTTAGAGAAGTGGTTGAGCTTGAAATCAATGCTTCTCTTGCCTAGGGCTGAGTTTTCTTTGAGCTGAATATTCACTTGATTTTCTTCTATATTTTCTTCCTTTTTGAATGCTTTTAAACCCTCATTCAATGCTAGAAGATGAATGGTAGCTATTAGAGAATATTTGAAAAATATTAAATGCACCAAAGGGAGAAGAAAAATAGCCATTACAGAAATTCCATTGTAGGGGGCGTCCCTTAGGTTGCCGCTTTCATCATAGGCGAGAAAAATAGCATTCTATGGTTTTTTGTAGTTCCTTCAGAGGGCACCCCATAGGTTTCCCCTTTTGCAATTAGCAAAAAAGTCTGCATTCTACATCTTATGCGTAGAACCTGCAAGGGATGTCCCACAGATCATCCTTTTTTGTGTGCTAGTTCAGAAATAGCATGCCGGTCCTATGTGCCAGTTGCCAAAGAAAAAGGATCAACCTAGGGGTCATCCTCTTTTATCCAAAATATAATATCTTTACTTTTAAGCTTCCAAACAATTTGAGACCACCTCCAAATAAATCGACATCATCTTGAGAGTTCTTGAGGCTTCTAAAAAACTTTAATTTTTGCTCCAACTCAAGTAAATCTAAATTGACCATCTTTAACCAAGTTTTTGCAATACAAAAGTTTTTAAAAATCCTAAAATAATTTTTAAAAATATTTTTAAGAATATAAATCATGAGTATCCCTCTCAATTATTTTGTGCTCATCAAAATTATTCCTAGGGGCAACATTATGGAAGGAACTGCTACCTCTAATGTTGAACTTAGTGAAGTTCAACATATAGAAAAACTAACACATTCTAGTAAATGTGCAGAACTAAATTTGATAAGATCAAACCTAGAGCTCATTGAAGAAGCATCTTTAAGAAGATCAAGTAGAGTACCGCATCAACCAGATAGATACTATGATTTTTTGGTCCAAAATGATGACCCTGTTGAACTCGATGAGAACGACGAGAATCCGATCACCTTCATGAATGCCATGCAGAGGTTCGATTCCAATAAGTAGCTGAAAGCCATGAAGTTCAAAATGGAGTCCATGAAGGTCAACAGTGTATAGACACTGGTTCATCCACCTGAAGGGATAAAACCTATTGAATGTAAGTAGATTTTTAAAAGCAAAGGAGGCATAGATGGAAAGATGGAGGTCTATAAAGCCCATTTGATTGTCAAAAAATATCATCAGCATTATGGTATTGACTATGATTAGATATTTTCTTCGGTGGTAATGCTCAAGTTTATTCAAATTATGCTTACGATAGCAGCACATCTAGACTATGAGATTTAGTAGATGGATGTGAAAGTAATTTTTTTAAATGGAGAGCTAGACGAAAAGGTGTATATGATACAGCCTGAGATTTTCACATCCACAGATGAGTCCAAGGTGTGCAAGCTTCAAAGATCCATTTATGAATTGAAGTAGGCATCACGAAGTTGGAACATGCATTTTGATAAAATGATCAAAATGTATGACTTCGTTAAGAACGAAGAGAAATCTTGCATTCATAAATGGACTAATGGTTCTATAATAGTATTTTTTATATTGTATATGGATGATATTCTCTTAATTGAGAATGATATCTCTGCACTACAGAAAATAAAGGATTGGCTGTCATCATAATTCTCCATGAAGAACTTAGGAGAAGCTTCCTACGTCCTTAAGATGAAGATCTATAGAGATAGATCTGAAAGGTTGCTTAGATTATTCTAGTCCACATACATTGATACCGTACTGAAGAGGTTCAGCATGGCAAATTCCAAGAAGGGCTATATCTCGATGGGCCATGGAATTACTCTTTCAAAAAGAAATTATCCGACAACTTCTCAAGAGAGAGAGCATATGAGTAGAATACATATGCTTCGATAGTGAATTCTATTATGTATGCCATGATGTATACGAGATTGGATGTGGTATACTTACTAAGAGTAGTGAGTAGATATCAGTCCGATCTAGATGAGAATCACTGGAAGGTTGTAAAGACAATCTTGAAGTATTTGAGAAATACTAAAGATCAATGGCTCATCTATGGAGATGTTGACTGAAACTTATGAGATATATTGATTCTAGTTTTCAGTCAAATCATGATGATAGTAAGAGTATGTCAAGTTATGTGTTTATCCTGAATGGAGGAGCAGTTTATTGGAAGAGTTCCAAGTAGCATACTTGGCCGATTTTATGTGCGAGGTGGAGTATGTCGAGGCATCCGATGCTGCAAAAAAAGCTGTATGGCTGAGAAAATTCATCGATGAGCTAAGTAGCACCCTCCTTGGATGGTCCGATTCTACTTTACTATGATAACACTGGAGCCATAGCTCAATCGAAGTCAAAGGCACATCAGTGCACCAAGCATATTCTACATCACTACCATCTTTTATGAGAGATCGTAGAGCGAGATAACATCGACCTTCAGAAGATCAACGAAAAGGAGAACATAGCTGACCCATTTACTAAAGCCCTCAAAATCAAAGAGTTCAATAATCATAAATGGAAGATGGGTATACGATATTGTTCTGAATGGCTTTAGTCTAAGTGAGAGTTATTGAAAAATATATCCTAAAGTAAATCATCTAAATTATAGATGGTTGAACTGATTGCAAATATACTTAAATTATTATATTAATAAAATTATTATTTTAGCATTTTCATCACTTTTGTACATCTTCTTATAATGAATTCTTTTGCGATGAAGTTCTTAGGACTATTCAGAGTTGATAAAGGATGATTTATCATTTAGTCCTTAAACTTATTCGTGACCAAATGATATGTTGTTACCTACGATGACAACGTATCGAGTGTAGGTCATTGTGTTAGATATGTGTGCCCTAGAAGCCAGAATTGGCTGACACTTGTTATACACTTCTAAGGGCAAAATTATAATTTTGACTATAAATAATAAAATGGATTATTTTCTATCATAATGTGTATTTAGTATCTGTGATACATCCCTTGACTTAATGGTAATGATAATTCTTATTTTCAATAGTTGAAAATTCAAGACATGAATTTTCATTATTAACTCATAAAATGCTCCTGATCGTAGGATCATCATGAGGATGGCGATTGATCCAGAAAGTTGGTGTACAATCGCTTCTTTATAGTAGATGAGTCTCGAGTCTATGGTGTAGAGACACCATAGCGAGAGTACAGGTACTTGTTAGAGAATGAGGGTACTGAGCGTGACCACCTCGAGCAGTCATTAGGAAGTCTACTTTCTCGTCAATGACTAGCTCAAAGCTGCAGTGGTGTGTCTGGTTCTTTGACCTGAGGTGCATCGATAGTTTACCTTGAGGGTGTTATAGTTTGACTACACCATGACTCGGTCTCTTAGCCATTCGAAATCCTGAGGTATATGTTGGCTATAGCATGTTCATTGTAGGAATTGGATTGCACTAAGAGAAAATCTATCTACCTCGGTAGATGAGGAACAGCCCTATGATAATCACAAGAATCAAATCCATAAGCCCATGGCCATGGTTGAGTGAAATAATAGAAAGAGTTTCTATTAAGATTTTTACATCGGACTTGAATCGAATGATTAATTCATATGATGAAAATTAGGGTTTGACGAGTTCGCCTTAACCCTAAATCGATCGGGGCTTAAGATAGAAGAACTAAATCGCACATGTAACTACACTAAGAGGTTCATTTTTAGTTCTAATGGGTTACCATCATATACTGCTAGATGTCATTGGTAGATTTTGGGAGCAATTAGAATGATTTGGATGATCGATCATTCTAGTTGTCTGAATCAGAAAAGTTCTGATCCATCGGAAGGTGTTTCGATGATGTCGATGATTGAGATCGCGACATATATCATTACCATGTAGAACTGAACCTAACTGGATCACACAAATAAGGGTTTGGATCTAGATATCATCGATTGGACTAATCCAGTTCAATTGATTTGAATTAGATTCAATTAGTTCAAGGAAATCGTGCTAACACATGATTAAGCCTAATGTTCTCCTTCGACAATCATCAAACATTGTCTCAACTGAGCCAAATATATTTGGGCTAACTCAGGTACCTTTACTTGGTCTGATTGAAGCTTTTTTAGGTTAGAAAAGGGTTGTCTTAATTTATGAGATAAATTTGAGATAATACCTATCATTTTTCATTACCTGCTAATTCTTGTCTTTTGACTTTGGTCAAACGTTGACCTTTGACACTTGGACATCTGCCCATATGTCATGCACCCATAGGAGAGTAGATAGAGGTTTGTCCCCCTACTAGAAAGAGGAAAGAAGGGGGTGCAGGCCTAGGGAGGCATGCACCCAAGGATAATGACGCCTGGAGTCCCATACAGATGGAACTCCAGGTTGCTTCATGCCATCAAACTAGGTGGCGCCAAAGACTCTACTTTGACCAATCTTGGCACCACCTAAGGATGTTTGAGAGAGACTCTCATTTGATTGGATCAGGTGATGTCATCCTACTAATCAGATTTAGATTTGATTGCACGAAGAGATGTGATTGGTCGGAATGATGTAGCACTGCATGGCGCAGCAGGGTCTATATAAACCCTGTCTGTGCCTAGGTTTAGAGAGGTTCTCCCCTTGTCCATGCCACATAGCCTTCTCCCTCTCTCCTCCATGTCTACCTATGATCCTCTCTCTCCTCTCCATGCCCAAGGGACTTTGGGCTTCAGTTTGGTGCGATCCAAGCAAGAGAAAGGCGACAAGAAAGGAAGAAGGCAGCACTGCTGCAAGAGACGATATCGGATCTTCAAAAGTTATTTTGAAGATCTTCAAGATCAGATTCAGATCTGATCTTTAAAGAAAAATTGAGAAGTAGGAGATATCCAAATTCTATCTAAGTGGATACCGGTAGAGGCCAAGCGATTGCATGGCTACATCCAGAACCTCAGGCTATCAGCAGGATCATCATAGAATAATAAGATTACCCAAGAACAAGATAAAAATTAAATATAATTTAATTTAATTTATTTTATTTTATTAGATTTATCAAATTAGATCTAAAAAGTATCAGATCTAATTTAGATCTAAGAAAAAAAAATTTTAAAATATTTCTCTTGGTCAAATCAGATTTGAACGAACCTGATCCAAAAAATAGGATTTTTTCCTTCAACTGATATCAGAGCCAGCTTCCCATAAATTATTTTGATCTAATTTTAATTTATTTTTAATCTAATAATTAATTAATTTTAAATATCACATGAGATATGATTAGATCTAAAATCAAAAAAATTAAAAATTAAATAATTTAGATCTAAGTTGTACAAGATGCATGACTAGTTGTAGAATAGGATTATTTTATGTATAGTCTTGCATGATCATAATTTAATTTAATTAAGTTATAATTTTTAGATCTATTTATTTACTTTTTTTTAATATCATAAATATTATAATAAGATCTAAAAAATAGAAAATAAAATTATTTAATTTTTGGTTTATATAAGATATGATGAATGCATGTTTAGACTAGTTGTAGAATAGTTCTACATAATTATCTAGAATAGAATTTATTCTGATATGATCAATTTAAATCTAATTTTTTAGATTATTATGAGATAATTTAGATCTAAAAAATATGCATGATATGATACATGAGATGTATGCAAAATATATTTATAGTTAGATCAATTTTATATATGAGATATATGATCTAACTAGTTTTGTAGTTTTCATATTTTCCTGATTAAGGCATTTCCTCTTGGCCGTCCGGTCATAAGAACAAAGAAGGAAATTTAAAGGCCCTCTTCTTCCCATTCGATGGGTGTTCTTATGATGTGTAGGGGTGCTGCACATTCGTCCTTAATCAGAAATTTAAAAACTTACTTTCTGCAAAACCCTAGATCCTGAAATCCTAGGATTTTATTGTACATATTTTATTTATGAACCCTAAACTTAATTAAGAATTAAGATTATGAAATATTAATTAGGTCTAAAATTAAAAAATTTTAGATCTAAGACATATTCATAAAATTGGGTTTCGGGCTTGGGTAGCTCAATTAGGTCTAAGCGGTTGATCAAACCGAATCAAGAGTTGGTTAGATGGGATCAACAATGCTTAAATTGACCAGCCTAATAGGATTAAGTCTGGGTCAAGATCGAGTCACATGAGTGATCGATCAAGCTAAGACCTAATTAGGCTCAGAGGTTAGAGTCTGGATTGTAGGCTAACCCAATTGGTTCTGGCTCAACAATTTGGTGTCTAAGGTAAGTTTGGCAGATACGACCGACTGGTTTTTAATTGGAAGCTACTCGACTCTGAATGCATTCTTATCGAGTTAATGGCATATTCCCTTCCACCGGTCTCACTTACCTGGCCATATTCTGTTGACTCAGTTCTGATCTGAGGTGGTCAATAATCCGAGCTAACCCATGCCACTAGGTTAGTCATAATTGTTATGACTATGTCAAGTCTAGTTTAATGAGACCTAAATCAAATCTTCCCTAAGAAAAGATTAAGTCTAAGGTCTTCCACCATTGTAGATGTGCGGGCCCTTCTTGGGGTTGATTGTTCTCGATTGGTTATACAGTGGTTCAGTTGCACCGAAAAGATGCAACCATGTCTATTAGGCATTGGATGCTATGGGCTGGAGGATGGATTGGGCTCAATATTCTAGATACGGTGAGAGACTCAATTAGAAATCCAATCTATGCAAATGGTGGGTCTGACTTAACTAAGGAGTGGATCAATATTCCGGACATGGTGAGATTCATGAATTAGAGACCAAGTTTGGGTGCACCATGATTAGAGAATCATTGAACAAGAGTTGTTCACTCATTGGCTAACCCATCACCAATAACTATTAGGTGAGGTGATGAGTCAGTTGGTGGGATCGCACCATCCACTAGAAATCATTAATCATGGAGATTTTTGCATCTCTACAGAGGGAGTGTAGGGATCTAAGAAAATAGTGGAAGCTAATTTATTTAAAAATAAAATCTTCTAAATAAATTGGTCAAGTCTTAATTATAATATCTAACTAGAAACTTTGACTCTCTATAGAAAAATGTCTGCGTCCAACCCACTAAGCACGTATCCTGGACACCCATAGACTGACCGGACCCAATTATAAAGGATTGGCTCTAGAACTTCAAAATTATTTTGGAATTCTAAAGAAGTTAACTTCATGTATTGGACTAGGATCCTCCCACCTTACCAGCTCGTCCATCCACTGAACAGAGAGCATCTCTTGAAATAAGTGGACGGACGAAGATAACAAGGCCAAGATACTACATGTTGGGCTCGATGTCCTGATGAGCTTCAGCAGCCAACATGAAGATATCAAGGACTATCTCGCCAAATGTTGGCTCACCTATAAGAGATGTTTGGTGAACAGAGTCGCGCAGCCAAAGTATCAAGTCACTAAATGACTATTTAAGGCTAAAATGCATGATGGGCAGTCAGTCCAAGATTCATTGTCTAATGATGATCAAGGATTTGGAAGAGCTTGAGAAGCTCGGATGTGAAGTTAAACTTGGATCTGTAGAATGATATAATTCTGCAATCCTTGACTGATGCATATGGGACAAGTTCATCATGAACTACCATATGCATAAACTTCAAAATTCACTAGTCGAGCTTATGAACATGCTGGTTACCTGCTGAGCTTTCTATGAAAGGTTCTAAAGGCTCAGTTGCTTGCTATGGAACGGACTTCTTCCAAAGAGAAAGTCTTTTGGAAAAGAAAGAAGAAGTCTGTGAAAAAGGCAAAAGATGGAAGGAGGAAAGAAGAAAAAGGCAGAAGCTGAAGAAGAAGGTCACTGACAAAGAAAAGTATTTTCCATTGCAACAGCTGACGGCCACTGGAAGCGAAACTGCCCTACTTACCTTGGCCACCCTGAAGAATAAGAAGGAGGCAGGTCCTTCTGGAGGTATGCTTCGTTATTGAGTCTAACCTTATGGTTTCTTCTACATCCAGTTGGGTGCTTGACTCTGGTTCTAGTGCTCATCTGTGCACTTCCATGCAGGATCTTGAGGATAGCAGGAGGCTGAGGGATGGTGAGATGATCCTACGCAAATGGAGCAAGAGTTGCTGTATGGCCGTGGGAACATATCCTCTTCGATTACCATCTGGTTTAGACTTAGTTATTAAAAGACTGTTATTTATGTGCCTGCAGCAAGCAGGAATTTGATTTCTATTTCATGCTTAGCACTAGAAGGCTATGTAATTAGTTTTCTTAAGGACCATTGTAACACTTTATGAAAGAAATAAAAATTGCAAAATTGGTTGTCCTCTTAATGTCTTATAGTTCATATTGATTATGCCGTGTTTAGCTATTAAGCACAAACGTGCATGCCAATACGACCTAGATAGTCCAAACGATCCAATATTACGGCACTGAGATTATCATATAGCAGAGATAGGATTAACAATTGGAGAAAAATGGCTATGAGGTCCATTTCTTTTGATCAGTATCCAACTTATGAATCTTGTTTCAAGCAAACCTGACTAAACTCCCTTTTGTGGACATGGGGAGAGGGCCCACAGATCTCCTTGCCCTCGCATATGATGTATGCGCCATTCGATGTGCCGACTCAGAGGCATTTTGTCTCCTGTCATTACAATTCAACCGATGATCTTCTAGGGTATGGGTACGTTATCTTATGAGAATAAGTCGAACTTTTTGAAAAGTTCAAAAGAATTCAGACTGAAGTAGAAAAACAAACTGAAAACCCATTAAGGTTCTTCGATCAGTCGAGGAGGTGAATACCTTAGTGCGGGAAATTCCTAGACTAATCTTAAGGAAAATGCGATACGTCTCTCAATCGGACTCACCAGGAAACCTCAACTCAATGCGGTTCAGAACGGAGAAATCGGACTCTAGTGGATATGGTTCGATCCATATGAGCTTTAACAGACCTCCACCTTATTTCCCTTTGGGGATATTCAGTATTAACTTATTTACTACTGAATAGGTTCCTCTAAACCTTCCTACCACACCGTATGAGATATGGCACGGTAAGAAACCAAGTCTGAGTCATCTCAGAATTTGGGGTTGTCCGGCTCATGTCAAAAGACAACAAGCGGACAAGTTAGAAGTTTAGGTCCTTCAGAGCTCGATTCATAGGATATCCTAAAGAGTCATTAGGATACTATTTCTACATTCCAGAAGACCACAATGTGATTGTGAGTCGACATGCCATCTTTCTTGAAAAATAGTTTATTCAAGATAGCGGCATTGGAAAGCAGATTAAGCTTGATGAGAAAGTCTCACAAGTGGAAACGAGCTAAGGACCAATTGGAACCAAATCAGGTTGAGCCAATAAGAACACTACCTCCTCCACCTCGTAGATCGGAAAGAGTTTTCCGTCCCCCTGAAAGATACTTAGGTATTATTTCAGAGGATGTAGAGGAAATGTTCCTCGTAGGTAATGGTGCTCATGGTGATGATCCCAAAACCTACAACGAGGCGATATCAGATATCGACTCGAGAAATGGCTAGAGGCAATGCAGTCAGAAATTGACTCGATGCACTCAAACCAAGTCTGGACCTTGGTAGATCCACCAGAAGGTATAGTACCTATTGGGTGTAAATGGATCTTCAAGAGAAAGATTGGTGCAGATGGGAATGTGGAGACATTCAAGGCTAGACTAGTGGCAAAAGGTTATAGTCAACGTGAAGGCATTGACTATCAGGATACCTTTTCCCCGGTAGCTATGCTAAAATCCATCCGCACATTGCTTGCCGTTGCAGCCTATTTCGATTATGAAATATGGCAAATGGACGTGAAAACGGCATTCCTAAATGGATATCTTGAGGAAGATATCTATATGGAACAGCCGCTAGGTTTCACATCCAGTGATACTGATCACAAGGTTTGCAAGCTGCAAAGGTCCATATATGGACTTAAGCAAGCATCTCGGAGCTGGAACACTCGTTTCAATGATGTGATCAAAAAGTTTGGTTTCATCAAAAATGAAGAGGAACCATGTGTTTTCAAAAGGGTCAGTGGGAGCGCTGTTGTCTTCCTCGTATTGTACGTGGATGACATCCTCCTTATTGGGAATGATATTCCCATGTTGACATCAGTCAAGATGTGGTTGTCCAAGGAATTCTCCATGAAAGACCTAGGTGAAGCATCCTTTATTCTAGGAATTAAGGTCTATAGGGATAGACCGAATAGGATGCTAGGACTTTCACAGAAGATGTACATAGAGGAAGTACTAAAGAGGTTTAGTATGGAAAACTCTAAGAGGGGATTAATACCCTTCAGACATGGTATTCATCTTTCCAAGAAGATGTGCCCCAGCACACCTGAGGAAATAGAACGCATGAGCAAGATCCCTTATGCTTCTGCAATAGGGAGCCTCATGTATGCCATGCTATGTACACGACCTGATATAGCCCATGCTGTGAGTGTCACAAGCAGATATCAGTCAAATCCAGGTGAAGAACACTGGACTTCTGTGAAATGTATCCTTAAGTACTTGAGAAGAACTAAGGATATGATGTTGGTCTTTGGTAATGGAGAACTCCAAGTCCAGGGATACACAGACTCGGACTTCATGTCTGATATAGATGATCGAAAGTCGACATCTGGAAGTCTGTTTGTGTGCAATGGTGGAGCTGTCAGCTGGAAGAGTTCCAAGCAAACTGTGATAGCAGATTCCACCATGGAAGCAGAATATATAGCTGCATCAGAGGCTGCAAAGGAAGCATTCTGGTACAAGAAGTTTGCTGCAGAAATTGGAGTAATGCCATCAGATGCCATTCCTCTTTACTGCGACAACAATGGCGCCATAGCCCTTGCTAAGGAGCCGAGGTCTCACCAGAAATCCAAGCACATTGAGCGGCGATACCATCTCATCCGCGATTACCTTGAGAAAGGTTACGTTGAGGTCAAGAGAGTCAACTCCGCAGATAATGTGGCAGACCCACTTACAAAGCCGTTGGGCCAAGCAGAAGATCGAAGCCCACCTTGAGAAGATGGGACTTAGACTTGTAGCCAATTGGCTTTAGGACAAGTGGGAGATTGTTAGATATATGTGCCCTAGAAGCCAGAATTGGCTGACACTTGTAATACACTTCTAGGGGCAAAATTATAATTTTGACTATAATCAATAAAATGGGTTATTTTCTATCACATATGTGTATTTAGTGTCTGTGATACATCCTTTGAGTTAATGGTAATGATAATTCATATTTTCAAGAGTTGAAAATTTAAGACATGAATAATCATTATTAACTCATAAAATGCTCCCGACCATAGGATCATCACGAGGATGGTGATTGATCCGGAAGGTTGGTGTACAATCGCTTCTCTTTAGTAGATGAGTCTTGAGTCTACGGTGTGGAGACACCGGAGCGAGAGTACAGGTACTCGTTAGAGAACGAGGGCACTGAGCGTGACCACCTCGAGTAGTCATTAGGAAGTCTACCTTCTCGTCAATGACTGACTCGATGCTGCAGTAGTGTGTCTGGTTCTTTGACCTGAGGATGCATCGGCAGTTCACCTTGAGGGTGTTATAGTTTGACTACACCATTACTCGGTCTCCTAGCCATATGGAACCCTGAGGTGTATGTTGGCTATAGCATGTTCATTGTAGGAACTGGATTGCATCAAGATGGAATCTATCTACCTCGGTGGTAGAGGAGCAGCCCTATGATGATCATGAGAATCAAGTCCAGAAGCCCATGGCCATGGCAGAGTGAAATAATAGAAAGAGTTTCTATTTAGATTTTCACATTGGACTCGAATCGAATGATTACATCATATGACAGAGACTAGGGTTTGACGAGTTCACCTTAACCCTAATCTGATCGGGGCTCAAGATAGAAGAACTTAATCACACAGGTAGCTGCACCAAGAGGTTCGCATTCAGCTCTGATGGGTTGCCACCATATACTGCTAGGTGTCACTGGTGGATTTTGGGAGCAATTAGAATGATTTAGATGATCGATCATTCTAGCTGTTCGAATCAGAAGAGTTCTGATCCATCGAAAGGAGTTTCGATGATGTCGATGATAGAGATCATGACATATCCCATTACCATACAGAACTGAACCTAACTGGGTCACACAAACAAGGGTTTGAATCTGGTGATCATCAATTGAACTGATCTAGTTCAATTGATCTGAATGAGATTCAATTAGGTTCAAGGAAATCGTGCTAGCACTCGATTGAACCTAACGTTCTTCTTTTACTATCATAAATAAGTTGTCCTGACTGAGCCAAAAGGAGTTTGTGCTCAATCAGAGGCCTTCATATGGTCTGACTGGAGGTTGTCCAAGTCAGAAAAGGTTGTCTTATTTTGTAAGACATTACCTGCCATTTTTGGTCACCTGCCATTTCTTGTTCTTTGACTTTGGTCAAAAGTCTGACCTTTGACTGGTCAAATGTTGACCATTGACACTTTGACTTTTGACCACATGTCATGCACCTATTGGAGAGCTGGTGGGGGCCTGTCCCCCTGCCAGAACCTGGCAAGGAGGAGGGCGCACGCCACCCTAGGCGTGTGCCCAAGTTGGAGGCGCCTAGGAGTCCTTGTTGGACAAGGACTCCATCTCCCTTTTTGGATTCCAATTAGAGTTCTACTAAGAACCAAGTTTGACTGGTCTTAGGCACCCTCTAAGGAGGAATCCAGGGGACTCTATTCCACCAATCAGATTTAGATCTGATTTCACAAAGGGTTGTGATTGGTTGGAGAAGAAGAGGAGTTGGATCACAGCTTAGTCTATAAATAAGACCCTGCGCCCAACTCAGATTCTAATGCAATTGAATAGAGATTTCCCACGCCCCAAGGCTGCCTCTCCCCTCTTCCTCCATGCCTAAACTTCTCCTCCTTCTCCTCTCCACGTCCAAAAGAGTTTTGGATTTTGGTTGGTGCGTTCCAGATCAAAAGAAAGGCGATCAAAAGAAGAAGGCTGCACTGCTGCAAAGGACGACTGCTGATCTTCAAAAGGAGTTTTGAAGATCCTCCAGATCAGATCCAGATCTGATTTTTGGAGGTGTGATAGAGAAGAAGAGGATCTCCAGATCCAACCCTGAGTGGATACCGGTAGAGGCCAGGCGCTTGCGTGGCTAGATCCAGAACCTTCCGCTGCAATCAGGATCATCTACAGGGTAATAGGATTACCCAAATCAGGTAAATTAAATTTGATTTAATTTATCTTATTTTATTTTATTTATTAAAATAATAAGAATCAGATCTGAAACATATCAAGATCTGATTGGGATCAAGAGAAAAATTTTTGAAATATATCTCTTGATCTGATCAGATCTGGACGAACCTGGACCGGGAAATCAGGATTTCTCTTCACTGGGTGGCCCGATTCTACCGCTGACCAGACTACTCCTTGCTGCTCCACTAGTCGCAAAGGGCCTACCATATGTCCACCCGCATCTAATGATCTATGAAGGATCTTCAGTTCGATGGTGACTGAGAACCAGAGTGCTGAATGGCAAACTGCTTGAGGCTATAAAGGCTATCTCTGAGCCTCCATGTGGCCACCTCCTCAAAGATCTGATGGCCAGCCTTCTCATCCTAGGAAGTCTCAAATCAGTAGTAGTCCTACAAGATAGAAGCAAGCATGAATTTATATGTAATTAAAATACCAACATATCAAAAATTTAAAAATTAAACTAATTTTGGCTTACCAAAAACATCCTCCATGCTGTATCACGTGCTCTAGGTGGCCAGCTGGAAAACTCATTCACCGACCCCGACATCAAGCGTCGGATGATGCCAATAACCACACGAGATACTCTAGACTCTCTAAACATACTGTAAAATTGATTTTGAATAATGAATATTAACTCTAAAATTACTAAATTAGAAATCTATTAATTAAAGATATAGTACTTACAAGTGGCTCTAAATGTGGATGAGCTATCTATCCTCTGACTGAGTCGAAGGTACTGCAAGCTGGGCGGATCCTCGACCATGACTCTATCTGTGAGCCGATCGCTACTACATATGACTATGGGGTCACTGGTGACCCCCTATCATTTGGTATGAGATGTGCGGAACCATGCAAGCTGGTTGCATGATCGCTCTGTCCTTAGTTAGAACGGCACTAACCTCTAAAAGATATGATGTATAATATCTAAAAATAAAAATCAAAATTAAAGCAAGTAGATGATCAAAAAATTAGTTCAAACAAAATATCTATCAAGATATAACAAGATGATCAAAATTTAACTCATGTGTAATAAAGATTATTAGTTAGCATCTATAATGTATCAATAGAAAAATAATTCTCATCCAACCATACATGATAATATGTTGGTCTATTGATCCCCTAATTTAAAAGTTATTTGATTCTCATCTAATAGTATATGATATCTCAGTACATGAAAATATAAAGAAGGCTCAGATCTACCACTGAAAAATAAGGCATTGCACGTTTCTCTGCACCTTTAACCATGAGGCGGCTGCAAGTGATTGTCTACAATATTATTGGTGCAAAATCTGGTTGACGTCGGATCGAGCTAGAGCTGAGGAAGAGGTCACCATCGTTGACCTGCAAAATAAAATCCCATTCAAAATCGGTGGTAGTAACTCCGATAGGATCCTCCAACGATCAAGTCGGCTCTTCTTGCCAATAGATATGGAGTGCTCAGAAAAGAGTTCAGCAAAATTTCGAGAAGGAGAAGAGAGCTTAGAGAAAATATATCTGAAGAATCTCTTTTTATAGACGAAGCCTATCATAACCATCCAATAGTGGGCTGTTCGGAGCCATGTGGAATTTATTACAAAGAGAGGTGTCGCTCATAATAGACTGATAATGACAGTCGTAATCGTCTGATAGTGAGGTCGTCTGTAGTAGACTGATAAATGACAGTCATAACCATCTGGTAGTGGGATCGCCTATTCATTAAGATTTAATAGTCAAAGTTTGGAGGAAGCAGACATTGGTTGATGAAAAGCTTTGACATATATCAATTTCAGAGGAGTTTGGACTCTTAAAAGGACTACGGCTAGAGGGGATCATCTGGAAGGAATACTACTTGAAATCTGAAAGTAATCCATTGGAGGAATTGACTGAAGAAGTTTGATTAAAGAAGAAGTCCAAAAAAAATTTGGCTCCTATAGAAATCCAACTAAAGGAGAAGTTCGGTGGAGGGATCCGACTGAAGGAAAGGTTTAGAAGGAGTTCGGCTCCTAGAGGTATCCAACTGAAGGAGAAGTTCGAAAGGAGTTTGGCTCCTAGAGGAATCCGACTGAAGGAGAAGTTCGGTGGAGAAATTCGACTGAAGAAGGAATCCGATTGAAGGAGAAGTTTGGAAGGAGTTCAGCTTCTAGAGGTATCCTGACTGAAGGAGAAGTGGAGGAGAAATCGACGGAGTTCGGAGGAAATATCGACTGAAGGAGAAGTCTTAGAGGAATCGGAAGGAGAGTTCGATGGAGGAATTCGATTGAAGAAGAAATCTGACTGAAGGGAGTCTGAAAGGAGTTCGGCCTTGGAGGAATCCAACTAAAGGAGAAGTCCGGAGAGTTCAGCTTCTGGAGGAATCGACTAAAGAAGAAGTTTGGAGGAGTTTGGCTCCTGGAGGTATCCGACTGAAGAAGAAGTTTGAAAGGAGTTTGACTGCTAGAGGAGTTCAGCTGGGGTCGACCGTTGAAGGAGTTCGGTCTGGGATTTGGCCGCTGGTGGAGTTCGGCTATGATTCGCTGGAGAGAGAATTTTCGATCGAAGCTCTTCCGTGATTATCAGTTGCATTAGGCTAAGCATCAGACTGGATTTCGGTGGGAGTGGGGTTTATCCCTAACAATAGTCCCCCCACTTTGAAGTTCGAAATTCGAAGGGAGTACAAAAAAGACTACTGTCAAAGTCCTTTTTCGGGCTTTGCACCTGTTCAGGTTGAAGCTCGGGGAAGATCTTACCTCCTACCGAGGTTGAAGGAGATCTTATCTCCTATTGAGATTGATGTTGAAGTTCGGTGGAGATCTTATCTCCAGCCAAGGTTGAAGGAGATCTTATCTCCTGCTGAGGTTGAAGAAGATCTTATCTTTAGCCGAGGTTAAAGAAGATCTTATCTCTTGTTGAGGTTGACGTTGAAGCTCGGGGAGATCTTATCTCCAACCGAGGTTGAAGGAGATCTTATCTCCTATTGACATTGAAGTTGAAGCTTAGGAAAGATCTTATCTCCAGCTGAGGTTAAAGGAGATCTTATCTCCTATTGATATTAAAGTTGAAGCTTGGAGGAGATCTTATCTCCAGCCAAGGTTGAAGGAGATCTTATCTCCTATTGAAGGATTGGAGCTCGGGAGAGATCTTATCTCCATTGACGTTGAAGTTGAAGCTCGGGGAAGATCTTATCTCCAGTCGAGATTGAGGAAGATCTTATCTCCCATTGACGTTGAAGGAGATCTTATCTCCTGTTGAAGGATTGGAGCTCGAGAAAGATCTTGTCTCTAGCTGAGGTTGAAGGAGATCTTATCTCCTATTGAGTTTGAAGCTCGGAGAAGAGTTCTGATCCCGGGTTCCTGCGCTTGTTGCTTATTGTGGAGCCTGTTGTGGATGTCGAACTAGGACCTCTCTTGCAAACTAGAATAAGGTTCTGTCTTTCACATTTGACGTAGTCAAATTGTCGTGAAAAAATACGTATAAGGATTCTCCACCGAATTTCTTTCTTCTCCACGTCTTTGGTCTATGAGGTTCTAATTTTTGCTCTGTTATGATGAGATTCTCCTCCTATTCCTAATAGACTGTAGGGGCACATTAGGGTTGTTGTCGGGGCCTCTCCTCTCATCTCGTCTAAAATGAATAAGGCCTTCGACTTTGCTCATGTTAGGATGATGTTCTCCTCCTATTCCTAATGGACTGTGGGGGTACATAACGGCCATTGTCAGGGCCTCTTCTCTCATCTCGTCTAAATCGAACGAGGTCGTCGACTTTGCTCATGTTAGGATGAGGTTCTCTTTCTGTTCCTAACGGGCTGTAAGGATACATAAGGATCATTGTCAGGGCCTCTCCCCTCATCTCATCTAAAATGAACGAAGCCTTCGACTTTGCTCATGTTAGGATGAGGTTCTCCTCTTGTTCCTAATGGACTGTAGGGGCATATAAGGGCCGTTGTCAGAGCCTCTTCCCTCATCTCATCTAAAATGAATGAGGCCTTTGACTTTGTTCATGTTAGGATGAGGTTCTTCTCCTATTCCTAATGGACTGTAGGGGTGCATAAGATCCATTGTCAGGGCCTCTCCCCTCATCTCATCTAAAATGAATGAGGCCTTCGACTTGCTCATGTTAGGATGAGGTTCTCCATCTGTTCCTAACATGGCCACTATTGATTGCTTCTTTCCTATCGTCATATAATTTTTGCACCAAAAAATAATAATATTGAAATAGAGAAGTTTTATTGAAGGAAAATTACTGGTAGTACATTCTCAGACCTTCTAAGTTTCAAGGTTGTGGGAGCGTTGTTCCTCCGAGCTCCTTCAGGTGATAAGCTCCAGGTCGGACAACCTTCTCTATTTCATATGAATCTTCCCAATTTGGGGCAAGCTTCTCCTAGCTCTGAGGTCGAGAGATGGCAGCTCGTCGAAGCACTAAATCCCTCAGAGATAATATTAACGACGTCGAGAGGTGGTCGATCTCCTTATTGTTCCTCCCTTCTTAGTGGTTCTGGCTGCGGTAGTGCCCTCGACTGATCTTCTCTTGCTTTAGGTCGGTGTTTGAGGAATCGACTCAGTCGGCCTCTCCTGATGAGCTCCTCGATCTCATCTTAGAGATGAATGCATTCTTCAGTATTGTGGTCGTGGTCACGACGGTAGAGGCATTATTTACTAGGATTGCATTTGTCGGGATAAGTGCGCATCCTTTTAGGCCTCGACAGTTTCTCCTTGATCTCCATCAATACTTGCATTTTTGGAGCATTGAGGGGGGGCGTAGTTGTGAAACCTTCTAGAGGGAGAACTTCTTCATGCCCTTCTGTCGGGGCTTTTTTGATGACGAGCTCGAGAAGGAGTTCAGGCTCGCTTGTGCTCGGGCGGAGTCTATGAGCATGGCCGAACTTTATTCGACCCTCCATCAGCTACGGGTTTACTAGACTCGCCCGTCTATCGCTCTCCTGCGGCTTTCTTATCTTTCAATTTGAAGGCTTCTTCCGCTCGGACATATCCTTCAATCCGAGCTAGCAGATCGATAAAGTTTCTGGGATACTTCTTCTCTAAGATGAACAGCAAATCATTCTTTTGAAGGCTGCCCCTGAGTGCGGCCATTGCAACAGACTGGTCTAGGTTCCGGACCTCCAATGCAACTGCGTTAAATCGGATGACATAAGTCCAGATAGATTCTCCCTCCTTCTGCTTGATATTCATCAGAGAATCTGAACCTCGGTGGGGCTGTCGACTGCTAATGAAGTGAGCCACAAACTGATGGTTCATCTGATCAAAGAAAAAGATCATACCTAGCCTCAACATCAAGTACTAGCTTCTTGCTGCTCCCTTCAAGATAGACGAAAAAGCTCAGCATAAGATGGCATTTAGTGCGCCATGGAGCAGCATCATGGTCTGAAAGGCCTCTAGGTGATCGATTGGATCAAACATTCCATCATAGCTTTCAAATTGGGAGAGCTTGAAGTTCAACGGAATGGGCTCTTACATAATTCGAGGAGAGAAAGAAGGATCGGTGTAGACATCATCATGGTGAATCGAGGCGACGTGGCAGAGTTCCTCGATCCATCGATCCATCTTCCATAGTTTCTGATCGAGGATGTCTTCTCAATCATAGATCTTGGAAGGCTTCTGACTGTAGATGAGGAAGGTCTCTTCCAGAGAAGAATCATGATCTAAACAAGGATCCTCTGCTCTCTCTTTCTCCTTTCTAGGGGTGATAGGTATGCTAGCCTAAATGCTCCTTCTTGGGATTGGTTTCTGACATCTCGATGGTGGATTTCCTGGTGGAACTACCATCGGAGGTTGCTGCATGGCCTGCACCATCTCGGTGAGGCCCTCAATCCACTGCATCAGTAGGTTAAACTACTCTGGATCTACCATGGCCATCAATGGAGGAGAAGGTTGAAGCACCAATACTGGAGCAGGAATGGGTGGGTCTAACTTGGATCTGATGGTAGAAGCAGTAGATCTCTGAGCAGTCACCTTCTTTGGAAGTATTTCTTGGAATTGAGGGAGAGAATGAAGATGGACCTTGAAGAAGATCCACACGGTTGGCTGAACACTCCTTTAAGAATAAGGGTACCTCAAGAATAGAGGGCCCTTCCTCTAGCACTAATTCTATTAGTGCAGAATCTAGTTGACGTCAGATCGAGCTGGAGTTGAGGAAGAGGTCGCCGCCAGTAACCTGCAAAATAAAGTTTCGTCCGGAGTCGGTGGTGGTGGCTTCGGCAGGATCCTCCGATGATCAAGTCAGCTCTTCTGGCCAACAAAAATGGACTGCTTAAAAAAGAGTTCAGTAAAATTTTGGGAAGGAGAAGAGAGCTTAGAGAAAATGTATCTAGAGGATCTTTTTTTATAGACGAAGCCTATCATAACCATCCAATAGTGGGCCACTCGAAGCCATGTGGAATTTATTACAAAGAGAGGTGTCGCTCATAATAGACTAATAATGACAGTCATAATCATCCAATAGTGGGGTTGCCTATAGTAGACTGATAAATGATAGTCGTAACCATCCGATAGAGGGATCGCCTATTCGTTGAGATTTAATAGTCAAAGTTCGGAGGAAGCAGGCATTGGTTGGTGAAGAACTTTTACATATATCAATTCTAAAGGAGTTTGGACTCCTAAAAGGAATACGGCTAGAGGGAATCATCTGGGAGGAATACTACTTGAAATCTGAAAGTAATCCACTGGAGTAATCTAGATGAAGTTTTACTAAAGGAGAAGTTCGAAAGGAGTTCGGCTCCTGTAGAAATCTGACTGAAGGAGAGGTCTGGAAGCAGTTAGACTCCTGAAGGAATCTGACTGAAGGAGAAGTTCAGAAGGAGTTTGGCTCTTGGAGGTATCTGACTGAAGAAGAAGTTTGAAAGGAGTTTGGCTCCTAGAGAAATCCGACTGAAGGAGAAGTCCAATGAAGGAATCCAACTAAAGGAGGAATCTGACTGAAGGAGAAGTTTGGAAGGAGTTCGACTCTTAGAGGTATCCGACTGAAGAGAAGTCCAGAAGGAGTTAGGCTCTTGGAGGAATCCAAATGAAGGAGAAGTTCGAAAGGAGTTTGACTCTTGGAGGAATCTGACTGAAGAAGAAGTTCGGAGGAGTTTGGCTTCTAGAGGTATCTGACTGAAAGAGAAGTCCGAAAGGAGTTTGGCCCCTAGAGGAATCCGACTGAAGAAAAAGTTCGGTGGAGAAATTTGACTAAAGAAGGAATCTGACTAAAGAAGATGTCCAAAAGGAGTTCGACTTCTGGAGGAATCCAACTAAAGGAGAAGTCCAGAGGAGTTCGGCTCCTGGAGGTATCCGATTGAATGAGAAGTTCGAAAGGAGTTCGATCACTGGAGGAGTTCAACTAGGGTTCGGCCGCTGGAGGAGTTCGATTGGGGTTTGGCCGTTGGAGGAGTTCAGCTAGGGTTCGACTGTTGGAGAAAGAATTCTCAATCGAAGCTCTTTCATGATTATCAGTTGTATTAGGCTAAGCATCAGACTGAACTTCGGTGGGAGCGGGGTTTATCCCCAACAGATATAAAAGACCATCCAAGCTTGCCCTGCATTACAAGTTCTTTTGCACCAAAGTACAGTAAGATGGCTACAAGTGATTGTCTGCAATGTAATAGACCATCCAAGCTTTACTATACAATAACAAGAACAAAATGCATCATCTCCATTTAGGCACATCTCGCACAGACAGTCATCATAGCCTCTATCTTCAAGCCCCCGACCGCCTCCTCGAGCTACAAATTGAAAATATAAATTTTATTAAAAAATAAAATAATAACTTAAAAATAAAATTTATATGCTCACATAGCCTAGTCATCTGGCAAGCTCTAAGTCTGCATGTGCTAGATGTGCGTCTTGATTGTCCCCATTTGCAATGATGTCCTTTACTACAAGAGTTGGTACATGCATAGAAAGACATGAGAGACAATATACGTAGATGGAAAGCTCTACTTGTCCAATACATTTACTAATGTGCAAGAACTTAATGGTGATAGGCTCGAGTACATGATTAGCACATTTGGTGGATTTGATCTGGTTATTGGTAGAAGCCAATGTAATAATCTTTTAGATAGCAATTGCCATAGTCATGATGGAATATAGCAGTTGCTATAGTTATAACCTTGCTTAGCCTCTAAGGGGTAGTTGTTGGAAATTGTGTCCCAAAGCCAATCATCAGTCTATTGATGGTTGAGATATTATAATTGATTTATTAATTAATAAAAAATATTTTATCATCTTTTTTCATCATAAGTTTACATCTTCTAATGAACTCCATTATTGTGATGAAATCCTTAAGACTATTTAGTTTCGATAAAGAGAGGATTTATTGATTAGTCCTTAAATTTGTTCATGATCAAATGATAGGCTATTAATTAGGACGACAGTGTCTATCGAGCATAGATCACTATATGCCATATAGGTTGGTTGTCCTCTTAACCAAGGTATATGGAGACACTGGTATGGCATACAGATGAGATGTATGGGTACATCGTTATTGAACGTGACCAATGGTAGGGACGCGGTGCTGTCGTTAAGACACCATGTTTATCAGTTTAATCCGACTTCTTAAAATCATTAAAATTGCGTAAATAGTAGTAAGTCGGGTCGAATCCACAGGGAAGGTAGTGTTTTTAGATTTGAAATCTTTGATTTTTGAAAAAAGAAGAAGAATTTGAGTTTTTGGAATTAGGATTGAAGTCAGAAAATTAAAAGTAAAAATTAAAAGATGCAGGAATTTAAACTTGGTACTAAGATCTACTAATTAGATCTTAGCATCTACTTGCAATAAAAAAAAATAATAATTAAATTATAGAAATTAAATTACAATAAAAATTAAAAGCAAGAAATTAAAATACAAAAATAAAATTTTTATTAATTAAAATTTTAGAATTTAAATACATAGAATTTAAAAAAAATAAAATAGCCTGATCTCTGATCTTGGATCGGCATTGGCAGAAAGATGGTGTAGAAGCTCGGCTCTTCTTCTCGGCACCCGTTGCTTCGAAGCAGCCTTTAACCCATAGCCTGGCTTCGCCCTGTACCAAAGCTTCACCTTGATCGGAGATGTTCAATTTTTGATGGCCTGGGGTCCTTTTTATAGAGCTAGGAGGGCTGGATATTTTTTCTAAAGGCAATATGGGACTAATGCCTTTGTAATCGTCAAAATACAAACAAATTCGGATAAAATTTGAATCAAAATAGCTCTGATATGACTCTGATAAATCTGATAAAATCCAGCCGTTCAATAGGAATCCAACGGTCCAAAAATCATCAAAATCGGATGCAGATAAGCTCAGATCGGGTCGGATTAAATTCTGGCCGTTGGATCGCGCTTGATCGAGGAAATCTGGCCGCAAATCGCGCTTCGGGAGTCTTGATCACCGCCGGCAGCATTCTGGACCGTCGGATCATCGCCTGGATCGAGCGCTGCCATTCCGATGGTGATCCGCGTGATGTTTGTATCTGAATAAAATTCGGAAGCAACCACAGCCGTCCGATCCTGACCGCAAACAACCACATCCGTCCGATCGCGCAATAACTGTTCCCATGGACCACATGGACCGGCCGCACCGCACACCGCAACCAATCAGCGCCGCTGTTGTCAGACGAAAAGACTAAATTACCCTTGTGAGCCACGATAAATTTCTGTAGACCCTTAAGGGGTCTAGGTCCACCACGTGGCAATCTCTGATTCGCCGGAATTTGCTGAGCTGGCGGTCCACGCCTAGATCGTGGATCGGCTGATGGCTTCAACGGCTGAGTCAGCTTGATGGCTTGGCTTGGCTTGGTGGCTCGGCTTACGGAGCCGGCTGAGCCGTTTTCTTTTTTTATTTAATTTTTATTTATTTTATATCTTTCAAAATTCATATCTTTTCCATTTTAGCTCTGTTTTACTTAAAATTTATTTCATTATGATCAAAAAAATGAGCTCTTTCTATTGATAATAAAATTTTATTTTTTAATTTTTATTAATTTTTATTATTTTTTAATTAATTTTTTAATTAATAAAAATATGAATTTTTTAAAAATTATATATAAATTGATTATTAATTTTTAAAAATTAATATTAATTAATTGATAAATTAATATTTTTATTGATGAATTTATTATACTTATCAACCAACTTCAGAGCATTCTGCTATCGAGAATATCTCTAATGGGATATAGGTATAAGTATCCCTTAGATCTGAGATCACCTTAGTGACTTACAAGCAACTCACTGTGCTTTGGTACCGGACTAACTGAATTTCTAATTCAATAATGAAAGGCTTCTGGGCATAGTCAAGTACTTGTGAAGTCGGAGTGTGATCAAGATGGAATTGACCACACTAAGAGTTGGAGAAGAATATATCACTATATTTCAATTTAGCAAAACCTTGGCCAGGATAATCTATCAAATGAATTTGGTATTTTGAAATACAATGTGGACAATCTGATCAGAGTTGATAGTTGAACTCTGATGTGTCCTACGAGTATTGTGGTCAAGGGGATGAATTATATGGAAACTATATCCGCATGGGTTCTAAGGATGGTGTTCTACACCTTCGACCTATTCGATCGTCCAGTATCATTGCTAGATGGTCACTTTGATTAGTATAGAAATTTATTTCTATGTTATCGACTTAGGTTCGGACCTATGAGGTCACATACATTAGAGCTTACGATCTAATTGGATGGTCGATCAATGATTAAGAATCATTCTAGGGTTTAACAATCAATACGATTAGTGTTTAACCTAGTGCAAGTATTGTAGGAGGATTGATTAGCAATTGGATTGCTAATTGACTTAATTTGATTAAATCAATAGGTAGAGATTAAGTCTAATTAAATATGATTTAATTAAATTTGGTTTGGGCTTGATTGGATCAAGTTCAATTGGTTTATTAGATAAGCCAAGTGCATGGAAGAACTAGTCCTAGTCTAACTAGGACTCAGATTAACTCAATTTTTTAATTTGATTAGAAAATAAATCAAAATTAAATTTAATTTAATCTAATTTAATTAAGTTCTTAAATGGGTTAGGGCCTTATTTAATTGGACTTATTTAATCTTGATTTTATTTGGTTAAAAGATCTTGTTTGACCAAGTCAAAATAGGAGTCCTAGTGTGACTAGGACTCCCTATCTCTTTGCGCCTCCTTGGTCTCAATGCCCCCCATACCTATTATTTATGTATTTTTTATGGAAAATCCCTTTCTTCTTTATTTCTGTGCCCCCTCTCTCCCTCCAAGTTATATTTGGAAGTTAGGTTGAAGACCAAGTCAATGGAGGAATTGGTTTTGCTTAGGATTGTATGAGATAGAATCCTTGTTGACCAAAATATCTTCCCTTGAGTGCCACCCCCTCTTTTAATTAATTCTTCTCTTATTTCACAAAAATAATTTCCTTTTTTGTGTGTCCTCCCTTGCTGATCCACACCAAAAATTATGGAGGAGGCGCCCAAGAGTTGGGCGCCCCAACAACTTTCCATGTTTGGATATTCCTAGTTTAGAAATTTGACCTAACTTGGACTCTTCTTTTTTTCTATTTATTAGATAAATTTTATTCTAATTTTTTTATAAAATATAGAGACTTGGGAGAGATTTGGGGTGTGCAAAAATCAGAGAAAGTGGATCCTTGAGTGTGGGGGTTCCATAGGCACCAAACTAGGTGTCTAGGTTGGAGAAAAGAGAAGAAGAAGAGGATCTTCTTCTAGAGCTATTTTATTTTCAATCTCTCCTCCTTTCTTTTATATTTTTTTAAAAGAGTCTTAGATCAGCAAGCTCTCATCTTTCTTCTCATATTTTGGAGAGTCCAAATTTTGAATAAGGGAGCATCGGATCGACCATCGAAGAAGGATCAGCATAGTACTAGCATACTGTGCTAATTTCCTACATCGAACTTCAGATCAGAGATCGTAGGCTCGTGTGGACGACTCCTAAAGACCAGACACATATGTGGCTTGTTACTTTATCCTCAAGTCTGGATCAGTAAGTTAGAATGTCTAAACTTGCTCAAGTAATAGATCTGATCTATAAACTTCATACATGCATTTGATGTAGTGTAGATCTAGGTTGATTTGATCAACGTTTTTCTTTCTTATTTAATTTTAATTTTTAATTTGATATCATTCCTTAATCATATAATAGATCTAAAATCTAAGTATTTATATAATTATTTAAATAAATTTTAGATTTATTTAAGTCTTTCACTGCAAGATCTTGAAAAAGTTTCAAGATCTATTTGTGAAATCCTAGATCTGGTTCCTTCAATTGGTATCAGAGCTTAGATTCTTATTATATAATTTTTGTGCATGTCTAGATTATTTCTTAGATTAGATCTAATTTATAATTTAATTATTAAATCTAAAATTAAAAAATAAAATAAAATAAAATAAAATATTTTAGATTGCATGGACTGCCATAAGGTTGTCCTGCTGTAAGGTTTACCCCTTACAGTGAATAGATTATCCTAGTACGTGCTGATCTAAAATATTGATCATAAAATTTTAGATTAGATCTAAGAAATTTTATGATCTGATTAAAAATATTTTAATCTAATTTCAATCATCATAAATATGTTAGATTTGTTATAGAAATATTTATGATTGATTATTATTGAAATTGTTTCAATTACATGAGCCTGTTTAGATTAGATCTAAAGTAGTTTTATATTTATTTTACTTGCATATTAATTATGAATCAAACATGCAACTTGATTGATAAAATCATGTTATAAAAATATTTTACAAATATGAAAATCATTTTTGAAAAGCCAAACCCCAACCCTCAGCCCAAAACTTAATTGAGAATTAAGAAGTTGATTGATTAGGATCTAGGATTATGAATTGAAGATCCTAAAACACAAATCATAACACATTGAGTTAAATGGGTTAGTGGGGATTAGGTCCATTAATTGGATTAGACCTAGGGTTAGATTAAAGAATGGATTTAATTAGAAAATTGACTAAATCTAATCAATTGTTGTCTTAGATTAGTTCAAGAATTCTCTAGATCAATTGCAATAGTTGTAGTTGGTCAAGTCCATGTCTTTAACAAGACCCAAGATGGACTTGATTCTTGGCTATGCGGTCTAGCACGAACTGTTAAGTTGATCTAATTGAAACTAATTAAATCAGTTAGTGTCTAAGGTAAACCAGACCAGTGATTTTTAATTGGCAGTCCACTTACCTCACCATTTTTGATGGTATCTAAGGCAAGCCTGGCAGACCCTTCCACTGATCGAACTTACCTAGCCTCTTGGTGAGATTATGTTTCGATCGGATCACTTGACTATTCGAGCTAACCCATGTCAGCTAGGTAAATCAGTTTGACTGATTTAGGTGCTCCTAGACCAGCCTATTAATGGTCTCCCTTAAGTTGACCTAGTGAAGTTAGTGGGAGGATCATGATAAACTGGTTAATCTGACCTACTTACTTCTATAAATAAATTCTCTAAAATTATTAGGTCCCTAAAATGAAATAGTTATATGATAACTAGATCATAGCCTTCTATTAAAGTGGATGATAATGGGTCCATCAATTGGATAATCATTGGAGGCCCAAAGGTCTGGTGCTTATCGGTTAATGAAATTATCATTCATTATATGATCTCTTGGATACATCTTTCTAAATGGTGGTCAGGTGGGCCAACCAAAGTTGGGCTTGATCATTCATTGGTTGGATGGGCCAAATGTATGGTCATGTTAATGGTTGGACCTAACTGGACCCTTTTCTGAGAAGGCCAAAGCCAACTTCTAGGGCAAAATTTAATTACTAAAAATTATTTAGAGAAATAATTGGTTATGAACCTACCCTTAGATGTACATGGATGGGCCAACCAAAGTTGGGCTTGTGTATAGTCTATGTGGATTCTAGTACCCACTAAGGAATTAGGATAATTTCTCGAATTAGAAGTAGAGGCTACCAATTCAAATAAAATAGTGGGAGAAATCTTTTGATTAAAGTCCAATTCTTTAGGTTTAATGTATCAATTACTAATTAGGTTTTGATTTTTCTTTGTGCAGATATGGCCACTTCTCTATCACTCCGATCATTGCTGGATGATGATAAATTGATGGGATCCAACTTCGATAGCTGCTACCGAAAGTTGAAGATTGTCCTGGAGCATAAACGGATCCTAAATGTACTGACGGATCCTGTACCAAAGGAGCTAGCTGTCAATGCACGTGGAATAGTCAGAGATACTTATCAGATGTGGCTCAGTGATCGAACCATAGTGCACTGCATTATGCTGGCTGCGATGAGCGATGAGTTCAGTCGTAAGTTTGAGACAGCTTAGCCAAACAAAATGCTCTAAGTGTTGGAGGATTCTTTTGGCACACCTGATGATGTTGAGAGGCACAAGACTAGTTGTGCCATCTTTAATGCCAAAATATGGGATGGTGCCTTTGTCACTGATCATGTATTGTACATGATTGAGCTGATAGAGCATTTGAGCAAGCTCGGCTTTTTCTTGAACAAATAACTTAAAAATGATGCAATACTGAACTCACTGCCCAAGTCTTATCTCCCATTCCTTACACATTATAGAATGTAAAAGCCTGAAGTGGACTACCGTGGATTACTGGGGTTACTTCACAACTTTGAGAAGGATCACCAACTCCATAAGGAGTCGGTGAACTTAGTGGGAGGTTCATCTTCTCATTCTCGATCCTTTAGAAAAGGAAAGAAGAATAAGAAGAAGAAAGCCAAGAAGGTGCATGTTCATGCTAGGACACCTTTGTAGGCTCAGACCCCAAAGATCAAGCTCAATAAGAGTCAAGCCGAATGCTTCTTTTGCAAGAAGTGGGAGTACTAGAAGAGGAACTATCCTCAGTACATTGCCTTCCTGGACTCGAACAAGCAGAGAAAAAAGCAAGCTGTTGCTGGGCATGGTATTTATATGATAACTCCTAGTAATTTTTCTATTTGTGATATTACTGATTGGATATTGGATACCGATAGCCCTTACCATATTTACAATTTGTTACAGAAGTTGCAGGTCAGTAGAAGATTCGAGCAAGACGAAAGATTCCTAAACGTTGAAGATGGAAGATCAGTTCCAATTCTAGCTTTAGAAATTTTGAAACTTGTATTTGAATCTCATACCATTGTTCTTAGTGATTGTTATTTCTGTCCTAGTTTCTTTTTAAATATCATTTCTGTAGGCCTTTTGGCCATGAACAATTATGAAATTTCAATAAAAAAATGAGTTTATAATATCATTGTGAATGGTGTTACTACTTTCTATGGATAATTGAATAATGATGTATATATGTTATCACAATCTATTAATGTAGTCTATTCTACTGGCAAGCACCCTAGATTAAATAGTGTATCAGATATGTACTTATGGCACTGTAGGCTAGGTCATATAAATAAGAACAAATATTAACAGGTTGACTCAAGAGGTAATCCTCAAAGTTAATAATTGTGAATTACTTCCAACTTGTGAGTCCTGTCTTCTTGGTAAAATGACCAAGTCACCTTTCACTGAAAAGGTGAGAGAGCTAATAAGCTCTTAGGTCTAGTACATACTGATGTATGTGGACCAATGAGCATGAGTGTCAGAGGTGGATATGTCTACTTCATCACTTTCACAGATGATCTATCTAAATATGGATATGTCTATTTGATGAAACATAAGTCAAATTCTTTTAAAATATTCAAATAATTTTGAAATAAAGTAGAAAAATAAACTGAAAAGAGTATTAAAACTCTTCGATCTGATCGAGGAGGAGAATACCTTTCTGGTGAGTTTCTCACATATCTAAGAGAGAATGAAATTCTCTTCCAATGGACTTCTCCTAGAACACCATAGCATAATGGTGTGTCTGAAAGAATGAATCAAACTCTATTAGACATGGTCTGATCCATGATGGGATTTGCCAGCTTGTCGATATCCTTCTGGGGATATGCACTTGAATCGACTTGTTATCTATTAAATAGGGTTTCAAGTAAATCTGTAGTTAAAACCCCATATGAGATATGAATAGGACGTAAGCCAGTACTTTCACACCTTAGGGTTTGGGGGTGCCCGGCTTATGTCAAACGGTTAGTTACCGACAAACTTGGACTTAGGTCTAACAAGTGTACATTCATAGGTTATCCAAAAGAGATCAAAGGATACTATTTCTACCATACTGATGAACAAAAGGTATTCGTCAGCCTTAGGGCAATCATTTTAGAAAAGAAGTTTCTTGATGAAGGAATTGTTACCTCTAAGATTGAACTTGATAAAGTTCAACAGATAGAAAATCCGACACAGAATGTTGAACCTAAGTCGGATTTGATCAGATCATATCCGAAGCCTAGTGAACCCACACCATTAAGACGATCCAATAGAGTACCCCACCATCTAGACAAATACTATGGATTCTTGGTCCAGGATGGTGATCCCATCAAACTTGATGAGAACGATGAAGATTCGATCACTTATATGGATGCAATATAGAGACCCAACTCTAAGAAATGGCTAGAAGTTATAAGTTTCGATATGGATTTCATGAAGATCAATGATGTATGGACATTAGTTGATCCACCTGAAGGGGTTAAATCCTTTGGGTGTAAATGGGTCTTCAAAAGAAAGAGGGACGTAAATGAAAAGGTAGAGACCTATAAAGCCCATCTAGTTGCCAAGGGGTATTGTCAACGTTATGATATTGACTATGATGAGACGTTCTTCCCTATGGCAATACTCAAGTCCATTCGAATCATGCTTGCCATTGCTACCCATCTGGACTATGAGATCTGGCAGATGGATGTAAAGATAGTTTTCCTAAATGGAGAGCTAACGGAAGAAGTGTATATGATACAACCTGAAGGATTCACATCTATAGATGAGTCCAAGGTGTGCAAGCTTCAGAGCTCCATTTATGGATTGAAGTGGGCATCTCGAAGTTGGAACATGTATTTTGATAAAGTGATCAAAACATATGGCTTCATTAAGAATGGAGAAGAACCCTACATTTATAAATGGGCAAATGGTCCAGCAATGCTATTCCTTATTTTTTACGTGGATGATATTCTCTTAATCGGGAATGACATTCCCGCACTATAAGGAATAAAAGTCTGATTGTCCTCACAATTTTCCATGAAGGATTTGGGTGAAACATCCTACGTCCTAGGGATGAAGATCTATAGGGATAGATCTAAAAGGATGCTTAGTATGTCCCAATCCACGTACATAGAAACTATGCTGTAGAGGTTCAGCATGGAGAATTTCAAAAAGGGCTATCTTCCGATAGGCCAAGGAATTTTTTTCTCTAAGAAGGATTGTCCGACAACTCCTGAAGAAAGAGAGCGTATGAGTAGAATTTCATATGCTTCGGTAGTAGGGTCTACTATGTAAGCAATGATATGTACGAGACCAGACGGGGCATACTCACTAGGAGTAGTGAGTAGATACCAGTCTGATCCTAAAGAAAATCACTAGAAGGTGGTTAAAACCATCCTTAAGTTTTTGAGAAATACTAAGGACCAATGGTTGGTTTATGGTGAGTCAGATCTGAAGCTTATGGGGTTTACAGACTCCAGCTTTCAATCTGATCATGATGATGGTAAAAGTGTGTCAGGATATATCTTTACTCTAAATGATGGAGCCATCTGTTGGAAAAGTTTCAAGCAGCATATAGTGGCTGACTCTATTTGTGAAGTAGAGTATATGACAGCATCAGATACAGCAAAGGAAGCTGTGGGCTAAAAAAGTTCATCATCGAGCTCGAAGTAGCACCCTCCATTGATAGTCCAGTCTTGCTCTACTACGACAGCACTGGCACCATAGCTCAAGCAAACAAATCGAAGGCATACCAACGAACAAAGCACATTCTGCACCACTTTCATTAGGTCTGTGAGATCATGGATCATGGTAACATCGATCTTCAAAAGATCGATGAAAAGAAGAACCTAGCCGACCCCTTCACTAAAGCCCTAGCAATCAAGGAGTTCGACAACCATAAGTCAAAGATGGATATTAGATACTGTGCCGAGTGGCTTTAGGATAAGTGAGAGTTTTTGGAAATAATGTCCCAAAGCCAATTGTCAGCCTGTTGATGGTTGAGATATTATAATTAATTTATTAATTAATGAAAAATATTTTGACATCTTTTTTTATCATAAGTTTACATCTTCTAATGAACTCCGTTGTTGTGATGAAGTCCTTAGGACTATTTAGTTTTGATAAAGAGAGGATTTATCAATTAGTCCTTAAATTTATTCACGATCAAATGATAGGCTGTTAATTAGGACGACAGTGTCTATCGAGCATAGGTCGCTATATGCCATATAGGTTGGTTGTCCTCTTAATTAAGGTGTGTAAAGATACTGGTATGGCATATAGGTGAGATGTATGGTTACATCATCATTGAACATGATCAACTTCAGAGCATTCTACTATCGAGAATGTCTTTGATGGGATATAGCTATAAGTATCCCTTAGACCTAAGATCACCTCAGTGACTTGCAAGCAACTCATTGTGCTTTGGTACCAGACTAACTGAATTTCTAATTCAACAACAAAAGGCTTATGGGCTTAGTCAACTACTTGTAAAGTTGGAGTGTGATCAAAATGGAATTGACCACTCCAAGAGTTGGAGAAGAATGTATCACTGTATTTCAATATAGCAAAACCTTGGCCAGGGTAATCCATCATATGGATTTGGTATTTTGAAATACAATGTAGACAACTTGATCAGAGTTGATAGTTGAACTCTAATGTATCCTACGAGCATTATGATCAAGAAGATGAATTATATGAAAACTATATCTGCATGAATTCTAAGGATGGTGTTCTATACCTTCGACCTATCTGACCGTCGGATATCATTACTAGATGATCACTTCGATTGATACAAAAATTTATTCCTGTGCTATCAACTTAGGTTCGGACCTATGAGCTCACATACATTAGAGCTTATGATCTGATCGGATGGTCAATCAACGATTAAAAATCGTTCTAGGATTAAACAATCAATACGATTGGTGTTTACTTAGTGTAAGTGTTGCAGGAGGATCGATCAGCAATTGGATTGCTAATTAGATTAATTTGATTAAGCCAATAGGCTGAGATTAAGTTTAATTAAATATAATTTAATTAAATTTAGTTTGGACTTGATTGGATCAAGTCCAATTGGTTTATTGGATAAGCCAAGTGCATGGAAGAACTAGTCCTAGTCTAACTAGGACTCGGATTAACCCACTTTTCTAATTAGATTAGAAAATAAATTAAAATTAAATTTGATTTAATCTAATTTAATTAAGTTCTTAAATGAGTTAGGATCTTATTTAATTGGGTTGGTTTAATCTTGATTTTATTTGGTTAAAAGATCTTGTTTGACCAAGTCAAAATAGAAGTCCTAGTGTGACTAGGATTCCCTATCTCCTTGCGCCACCTTGGTCCCAACGCCCTCCATACCTATTTTTTAGGTTTTTTTTATTAAAAATCCCTTTCTTCCTGATTTTAATGCCTCCTTTCTCCCTCCAAGTCATATTTGGAAGTTAGGTGGAAGACCAAGTCAAAGGAGAAATTGGTTTTGCTTAGGATTCTATGAGATAGAATCCTTGTTGACCAAAATATCCTTCCTTGAGTGTCGCCCCCTCTTTGAAGGAAAATCCTGATTTTTCGGACCAGGTTCGTTCAGATCTGATCAGATCAAGAGATATATTTCAAAAAATTTTTTCTTTGATCTTAATCAGATCTGGGATGTTTTAGATCTAATCCTTATTACCTTAATAATAAAATAAAATTTAGATAAATTAAATCAAATTTAATTTACCTTGAAGTGGGTATTCCTATTATCCGTTGATGATCCTATAAGTAGTGGAAATTCTGGATCTAGCCACGTAAGTGCCTGGCCTCTACCGGTATCTACTCAGGTTAGATCTGGAGATCCTCTTCTTCTCTATCACATCTCCAAAAATCAGATCTGGATCTGATCTGGAGGATCTTCAAAACTCCTTCCGAAGATCAGCAGTCGTCCTTTGCAGCAGCGCAGCCTTCTAGCTTTCACTCGCCTTTCTCTTATCTAAATTACACCAACCAAGGTCCAAAACTTCTTTTGGACATGGAGAGGAGAGGGAGAAGATGCTTTGGCATGGAGAAAGAGGAGGGAGGCAGCCTTAGGGTATGGGATTCTCTAATGAATACAATTTGAGTTGGGCGTAGGGTCTTATTTATAGACTAAGCGTGATCCAACTCCTCTTCTTCCCAACCAATCACAACCCTTTGTGAAATCAGATCTAAATCTGATTGGTGGGAATAGAGTCCCCTGGATTCCTCCTTAGAGGGCGCCTAAGATCAGTCAAAGTTGGTTCTTAGGAGAACTCTAATCGAAATCCAAAAAGGAGATGGAGTTCCTGTCCAATAGGGACTCCTAGGCGCCTCCAACTTGGGCACACGCCAAGGGTGGCATGCGCCCTCCTCCTTGCCAGGTTCTGGCAGGGGGACAGGCCCCCACCAGCTCTCCAATAGGTGTGTGACACGTGGACAAAAGTCAAAGTATCAATGGTCAATATTTGACCAGTCAAAGGTAGACTTTTGACCAAAGTCAAAGAACAAGAAATGGCAGGTGACCAAAAATGGTAGGTAATGTCTTACAAAATAAGACAACCTTTTCTGACTTGGACAACCTCCAGTCAGACCATATGAAGGCCTCTGATTGAGCACAAACTCCTTTGGCTCAGTCAGGACAACTTATTTATGATAGCAAAAGAAGAACGTTAGGTTCAATCGAGTGCTAGCACGATTTCCTTGAACCTAATTGAATCTCATTCAGATCAATTGAACTAGATCAGTTCAATTGATGATCACCAGATTCAAACCCTTGTTTGTGTGACCCAGTTAGGTTCAGTTCTGTATGGTAATGGGATATGTCATGATCTCTATCATCGACATCATCGAAACTCCTTTCGATGGATCAGAACTCTTCTGATTCGAACAGCTAGAATGATCGATCATCTAAATCATTCTAATTGCTCCCAAAATCCACCAGTGACACCTAGCAGTATATGGTGGCAACCCATCAGAGCTGAATGCGAACCTCTTGGTGCAGCTACCTGTGTGATTAAGTTCTTCTATCTTGAGCCCCGATCAGATTAGGGTTAAGGTGAACTCGTCAAACCCTAGTTTCTGTCATATGATGTAATCATTCGATTCGAGTCCGATGTGAAAATCTAAATAGAAACTCTTTCTATTATTTCACTCTACCATGGCCATGGACTTCTGGACTTGATTCTCATGATCATCATAGGGCTGCTCCTCTACCACCGAGGTAGATAGATTCCATCTTGATGCAATCCAGTTCCTACAATGAACATGTCATAGCCAACATACACCTCAGGGTTCCATATGGCTAGGAGACCGAGTAATGGTGTAGTCAAACTATAACACCCTCAAGGTGAACTGCCGATGCACCTCAGGTCAAAGAACCAGACACACTACTGCAGCATCGAGTCAGTCATTGACGAGAAGGTAGACTCCCTAATGACTACTCGAGGTGGTCACGCTCAGTGCCCTCGTTCTCTAACGAGTACCTATACTCTCGCTCTGGTGTCTCCACACCATAGACTTAAGACTCATCTACTAAAGAGAAGCGATTGTACACCAACCTTCCAGATCAATCACCATCCTCGTGATGATCCTATGGTTGGAAGCATTTTATGAGTTAATAATGATTATTCATGTCTTAAATTTTCAACTCTTGAAAATATGAATTATCATTACCATTAACTCAAAGGATGTATCACAGACACTAAATACACATATGTGATAGAAAATAATCCATTTTATTGATTATAGTCAAAATTACAATTTTGCCCCTAGAAGTGTATTACAAGTGTCAGCCAATTCTGGCTTCTAGGGCACATATATCTAACAATCTCCCACTTGTCCTAAAGTCAATTGGCTACAAGTCTAAGTCCCATCTTCTCAAGGTGGGCTTCGATCTTCTGCTGGCCCAATGGCTTTGTAAGTGGGTCTGCCACATTATCTATGGAGTTGACTCTCTTGACCTCGACGTAACCCTTCTCGAGGTAATCATGGATGAGGTGGTATCGCCGCTCAATATGCTTGGATTTCTGATGAGACCTCGGCTCCTTAGCAAGGGCTATGGTGCCATTATTGTCTCAGTATAGAGGAATGGCATCTGATGGCATTACTCCAATTTCTACAGCAAACTTTTTGTACCAGAATGCTTCCTTCGTAGCCTCTGATGCAGCGATATATTTTGCTTCCATGGTGGAATCTGCTATCACCGTTTGCTTGAAACTCTTCCAGCTGACAGCACCACCATTGCACACAAACAGACTCCCAGATGTCGACTTTCGATCATCTATATCGGACATGAAATCCGAGTCTGTGTATCCCTGGACATGGAGTTCTCCGTTACCAAAGACCAACATCATATCCTTAGTTCTTCTTAAGTACTTAAGGATACATTTCACAGAAGTCCAGTGTTCTTCACCTGGATTTGACTGATATCTGCTTGTGACACTCACAGCATGGGCTATATCAGGTCGTGTACATAGCATGGCATACATGAGGCTCCCTATTGCAGAAGCATAAGGGATCTTGCTCATGCGTTCTATTTCCTCAGGTGTGCTAGGGCACATCTTCTTGGAAAGATGAATACCATGTCTGAAGGATATTAATCCCCTCTTAGAGTTTTCCATACTAAACCTCTTTAGTACTTTCTCTATGTACATCTTCTGTGAAAGTCCTAGCATCCTATTCGGTCTATCCCTATAGACCTTAATTCCTAGAATAAAGGATGCTTCACCTAGGTCTTTCATGGAGAATTCCTTGGACAACCATACTTTGATTGTCATCAACATGGTAATATCATTCCCAATAAGGAGGATGTCATCCACGTACAATACGAGAAAGACAACAGTGCTCCCACTGACCTTTTTGAAGACACATGGTTCCTCTTCATTTTTGATGAAATCAAAAGTTTTGATCACATCATTGAAATGAGTGTTCCAACTTCGAGATGCTTGCTTAAGTCCATATATGGATCTTTGCAGCTTGCAAACCTTGTGATCAGTATCACTAGATGTGAAACCTAGCGACGGTTCCATGTAGATATCTTCCTCAAGATATTCATTTAAGAATGTCGTTTTCACGTCCATTTGCCATATTTCATAATCGAAATAGGCTGCAATGGCAAGTAATATGCGGATGGATTTTTCCTTGATAGTCAATGATGGCTAAGGTATTCACCTCCTCGATCTGATCGAAGAACCTTAATGGGTTTTTTAGTTTGTTTTTCTACTTCATGTCTGAATTCTTTGAACTTTTCAAAAGCTTCGGACTTGTGTCTCATAAGATACACATACCCATACCTAGACAGATCATCGGTAAAGGTAATGAAGTAGACAAAATTGCCTCTAGCCGGCACATCAAATGGGCCGCACACATCAGTATGTACTAGGGCAAGGAGATCTGTGGCCCTCCCCATGTCCAACAAAAGGGAGTTTAGTCATTTTGCCTTGAAGACAAGATTCACAAGTTGGATATGACTCGAAAGTCAATGGACTCAATAGCCCATTTTTCTCCAATTTGTTGATCCTATCTTCTGCTATATGACCTAATCTCAGGTGCCATAGATATCTATCATTTGGACTATCCCTAGGTCGTTTGGCATTCACATTTTGCTCGATAGTTAGAATAGGTACATCAATATGTAGCTGATAAAGACCATTAATAAGGAAACCATTTGCAATTTTATTTCTTTCATAAAGAATGTTACAATGGTCCTTAAAGAAGGTAATCACATAGCCTTCTTGTGCTAAGCATGAAACAGAAATCAAATTCCTGCTAGCTGCAGGCACATAATAACAGTCTTTCAAAACTAAGTCTAAACCAGATGGTAATCGAAGAGGGTATGTTCCCACGGCTACTGCAGCAACTCTTGCTCCATTACCGATGCGTAGGATCATGTCTCCATCCCTCAGCCTCCTGCTATCCTCAAGACCCTGCATGGAAGTGCACAGATGAGCACTAGAACCAGAGTCAAGCACCCAACTGGATGCAGAAGAAACCGTAAGGTTAGACTCAATAACGAGCATACCTCCAGAAGGACCTTCCTTCTTGTTCTTCAGGGTGGCCAGGTAAGTAGGGCAGTTCCGCTTCCAATGGCCGTCGCTGTTGCAATGGAAACACTTTCCTTTGACATCGGCCTTTTTCTTCGGCTCTGCCTTCTTCTTCTTTGATCCTTCCACCTTTTGCTTTTTCACAGACTTCTTTTTCTTTCCATAAGACTTTCTTTTGGAAGAAGTCCGTTCCATAGCAAGAACTGAGCCTTTAGAACCTTTCATAGAAAGCTCAGCGGTAACCAGCATATTCATTAATTCGGCCAAGGAATTTTGAAGTTTATGCATGTGGTAATTCATGATGAATTGCCCATATGCATCAGTCAAGGATTGCAGAATAATATCATTCTGCAGAGGTCCAAGTCCTAACTTCACACCGAGCTTCTCAAGCTCTTCCATGTCCTTGATCATTGTCAGACAGTGATCTTGGACTGACTGCCCATCACGCATCTTAGCCTTAAAAAGTCATTTCGTGACTTGATATTTGGCTGCGCGACTCTGTTCACCAAACATCTCCTGCAGGTGAGCCAACATTTGGCGAGCAGTCCCGATATCTTCATGTTGGCGCTGGAGCTCATCAGACATCGAGCCCAACATGTAATATCTGGCCTTATTATCTTCGTCTATCCATTTTTCCAGAGACGCTCTCTGTTCAAGTGGATGGACGGGCTGGTAAGGTGGGAGGGTCCTGGTCCAAAACATGGGTTAACTTCTCGAAACCCAAAATAATTTTGTAGTTCCTGAGCCAATCTTTATAATTGGGTCCAGTCAGTCTATGTGTGTCCAGGATACGTGCCAATGGGTTGGACGCAGACATTTTCCTGTAGAGAGTCAAAGATTCTAGTTAGATACTGTAATTTTGACTTGACCAATTTATTTAGGGATTTTATTTTTAAACAAATTAGCTCCCACTATTTTCTCGGATCCCTACACTCCCTCTGTAGAGATGCAAAAATCTCCATGATTAATGATTTCTAGTGGGTGGTGCGGTCTCACCAACTGACTCATCACCTCACCTAACAGTTATTGGTGATGGGTTAGCCAATGAGTGAACAACTCTTGTTCAATGATTCTCTAATCATGGTGCACCCAAACTTGGTCTCTAATTCATGAATCTCACCGTATCCAGAATATTGATCCACTCCTTAGTTAAGTCAGACCCACCATTTGCATAGACTGGGTTCCTAATTGAGTCTCTCACCGTATCCAAAATATTGAGCCCAACTCATCCTCCAGCCCATAGCATCCAATGCCTAATAGACATGGTTGCATCTTTTCGGTGCAACTGAGCCACTGTATCCAGCCGAGAACAATCAACCCCGGGAAGGGCCCGCACATCTACAATGGTGGAAGACCTCAGACTTAATCTTTTCTTAGGGAGAATTGATTCAGGTCTCATTAAACTAGACTTGGTCATAGTCATAACAATTATGACTAACCTAGTGGCATGGGTTAGCTCGGATTATTGACCACTCAGATCAGAACTGTGTCAACAGATATGGCCAGGTAAGTGAGACCGGTGGAAGGAATATGCCATTAACTCGTACAAGAATGCATTCAGGTCGAGTAGCTTCCAATTAAAAACCAGTCGGTCGTATGTGCCAAACTTACCTTAGACACCAAATTGTTGAGTCAGAACCAATTGGGTTAGCCTACAATCCAGACTCTAACCTCTGAGCCTAATTAGGTCTTGCTTGATCGTGACTCGATCTTGACCCAGACTTAATCCTATTAGGCTGGTCAATTTAAGCATTGTTGATCCCATCTAACCAACTCTTGATTCGGTTTGATCAACCGCTTAGACCTAATTGAGCTACCCAAGCCCGAACCCAGTATTATGAATATGTCTTAGATCTAAAATTCTCAATTTTAGACCTAATTAATATTCCATAAATCTTAATTCTTAATTAAGTAGGGTTCATAAACAAAATATGCACAATAAATCCTAGGGTTTCAGGATCTAGGGTTTTGCAGAAAGTAAGTTTTGGGTTTCTGATTAAGGACGAACACGCAGCACCCCTACACATCATAAGAACACCCCATCGAATGGGAAGAGAGGGCCTTTAAACCCTTCTTCGTTCTTATGACCGGACGGCCAAGAGGAACGCCTTAATCAGGAACATTGCAATACTACAAAACAAGTTTTAGATCTATATCATATATCTCATATACAAATTAGATCTAATCATGGCATATTTTGCATACATCTCATGTATCAAATCATGCATATTTTTAGATCTAAATTATCTCATAATAATCTAAAAAATTAGATTTAAATTGATCTAATCAAAATAAATTCTAATCTAGACAATTATGTAGAACTATTCTACAACTAGTCTAGACATGCATCAATCATATCTCATATGATATTTAAAATTAAATAATTTTTATTTGCTATTTTTTAGATGTTATTATAACACTTATAATATCAAAAAATAGTAAATAAAAGATCTAAAATATGATTTAATCAGATTAAATCAAAAACATGCAAGACTATTCTATAGAACTATTCTATTCTAGAACTAGTCATGCATATCTTCTAATCTTAGATCCAAATTCATTTAATTTTAATTTTTTCTGATTTCAGATCTGATCACATCTCATGTGACATCTAAAATCACTTATTTTTTAATTAAAATAAATTTAAAATCAGATCTAAATACTTTTAGAACCATGGCTCTGATACCAGTTGAAGGGAAAATCCTGATTTTTCGGTCCAGGTTCGTTCAGATCTGATCAGATCAAGAGATATATTTCAAAAAATTTTTCTCTTTGATCTCAATCAGATCTTGAGATATTTTAGATCTGATTCTTATTATTTTAATAATAAAATAAAATTAAAAGATAAATTAAATCAAATTTAATTTACCTGATTTGGGTAATCCTATTACCCTGTTGATGATCCTGATTGCAGCGGAAGGTTCTGGATCTTAGCCACGCAAGCGCCTGGCCTCTACCGGTATCCACTCAGGTTGGATCTGGAGATCCTCTTCTTCTCTATCACACCTCCAAAAATTAGATCTGGATCTGATCTGGAGGATCTTCAAAACTCCTTTTGAAGATCAGCAGTCGTCCTTTGCAGCAGCGCAGCCTTCTTAGCTTTTGATCGCCTTTCTTTGATCTGAATCGCACCAACCAAGGTCCAAAACTCCTTTTGGACGTGGAGAGCAAGGGGAGAAGGTGGTTTGGCATGGAGAAGGAGGGGAGAGGCAGCCTTGGGGCATGGGAATTCTATTCTCAATGAATATATTCTGAGTTGGGCGCAGGGTCTTATTTATAGACTAAGCTGTGATCCAACTCCTCTTCTTCCCAACCAATCACAACCCTTTGTGAAATCAGATCTAAATCTGATTGGTGGGAATAGAGTCCCCTGGATTCCTCCTTAGAGGGTGCCTAAGACCAGTCAAAGTTGGTTCTTAGAAGAACTCTAATTGGAATCCAAAAAGGAGATGGAGTCCTTGTCCAACAAGGACTCCTAGGCGCCTCCAACTTGGGCACACGCCTAGGGTGGCGTGCGCCCTTCTCCTTGCCAGGTTCTGGCAGGGGGACAGGCCCCCACCAGCTCTCCAATAGGTGCATGACATGTGGTCAAAAGTCAAAGTGTCAATGGTCAACATTTGACCAGTCAAAGGTAGACTTTTGACCAAAGTCAAAGAACAAGAAATGGCAGGTGACCAAAAATGGCAGGTAATGTCTTACAAAATAAGACAACCTTTTCTGACTTGGACAACCTCCAGTCAGACCATATGAAGGCCTCTGATTGAGCACAAACTCCTTTGGCTCAGTCAGGACAACTTATTTATGATAGCAAAAGAAGAACGTTAGGTTCAATCGAGTGCTAGCACGATTTTCCTTGAACCTAATTGAATCTCATTCAGATCAATTGAACTAGATCAGTTCAATTGATGATCACCAGATTCAAACCCTTGTTTGTGTGACCCAGTTAGGTTCAGTTCTGTATGGTAATGGGATATGTCATGATCTCTATCATCGACATCATCGAAACTCCTTTCGATGGATCAGAACTCTTCTGATTCGAACAGCTAGAATGATCGATCATCTAAATCATTCTAATTGCTCCCAAAATCCACCAGTGACACCTAGCAGTATATGGTGGCAACCCATCAGAGCTGAATGCGAACCTCTTGGTGCAGCTACCTGTGTGATTAAGTTCTTCTATCTTGAGCCCCGATCAGATTAGGGTTAAGGTGAACTCGTCAAACCCTAGTTCTCTGTCATATGATGTAATCATTCGATTCGAGTCCAATGTGAAAATCTAAATAGAAACTCTTTCTATTATTTCACTCTGCCATGGCCATGGGACTTCTGGACTTGATTCTCATGATCATCATGGGGCTGCTCCTCTACCACCGAGGTAGATAGATTCCATCTTGATGCCATCCAGTTCCTACAATGAACATGCTATAGCCAACATACACCTCAGGGTTCCATATGGCTAGGAGACCGAGTAATGGTGTAGTCAAACTATAACACCCTCAAGGTGAACTGCCGATGCATCTCAGGTCAAAGAACCAGACACACTACTGCAGCATCGAGTCAGTCATTGACGAGAAGGTAGACTCCCTAATGACTACTCGAGGTGGTCACGCTCAGTGCCCTCGTTCTCTAACGAGTACCTGTACTCTCGCTCCGGTGTCTCCACACCGTAGACTCAAGACTCATCTACTAAAGAGAAGCGATTGTACACCAACCTTCCGGATCAATCACCATCCTCGTGATGATCCTATGGTCGGGAGCATTTTATGAGTTAATAATGATTATTCATGTCTTAAATTTTCAACTCTTGAAAATATGAATTATCATTACCATTAACTCAAAGGATGTATCACAGACACTAAATACACATATGTGATAGAAAATAACCCATTTTATTGATTTATAGTCAAAATTATAATTTTGCCCCTAGAAGTGTATTACAAGTGTCAGCCAATTCTGGCTTCTAGGGCACATATATCTAAGACAAGATAGTTTTTCGGCTTCTCATACCATATGAGGAAGAGGGTCTTTGGGCGTGGGGGTTCCATTGACACCAAACTAGGTGTCTAGGTGAGAGAAAGGAGAAGAAGAAAAGGGTCTTCTTCTAGGGCTATTTTATTTTCAATCTCTCCTCCTTTCTTTTGAGTTCTTTTAAGAGAGTCTCAGATCAGCAAACTCTCATCTTTCTTCTTATATTTTGGAGAGTTCAAATTTTGAGGAAGGGAGCATCGGATCGACCGTCGAAGAAGGATCAGCACAGTACTAGCATGCTGTGCTGATTTCCTACATCGGACTTCAGATCAGAGATCGTAGGCTCGTGTGGATGACTCCTAGAGGCCAAATACATATGCGGCTTATGACTTCATTCTCAAGTTTGGATTAGTAAGTTTGAATATCTAAACTTGCTCAGGTAATAGATCTGATCTATAAACTTCATACCTGCATTTGATGTAGTATATATCTAGGTTGATTTGATCGACCTTTTTCTTTCTTATTTGATTTTAATTTTTGATTTGATATCATGCCTTAATCATGTAATAGACTTGAGATCTAGGTATTTACATAATTATTTAAATAAATTTTAGATTTATTTAATTTTTTTACTGTAAGATCTTGAAAAAGTTTCAAGATCTACCTATGAAACCTTAGATCTGGTTCCTTCAGTAGCAACCCTATAGAAGGTAAGCATGACTATAACCATAGAAACCCTGTCCATTATGACTATAACAATTGCAATCTAAAAGATTATTACATAGACATCTACCAATAACCAGATCAAACTCCAAATGTGTTAAATATCTGCTCAAGCCGTCAACATTAAGCTCTTGCACATCAGCAAGGTCTTGGACAAGTAGAGCCTCTGAAGCTCTTGCAATTATCTCCCACATCTCGATTTTCGTATAAGTACCAATGCTTATAGTTTGCCATAAATCTACTCCAATATAAATAGACAACTATTCTATCCCTATCAAATATTTTCTATTGACACATTTCTTGCAAGGACAATAAGCCCAACCTTGAACTAAGGTGCAGCATTCCCAAAAGCATAATCACAAAAGTAAGGGACATCATTGCAAATAGGGATTGTTTGCAATGCTGCCCGAACCTTGTCTCAGTTTGAGCACTCTACATACCGAGACTTGAGCAAGCAAGGCACGTCTCAGATCCATGTTTGTAAAGTAGCCCGAGCCTTCCCTCGGTTTGAGTGCTTTGCATGTCGAGATCGAAGCGCACAGGGCACATCTCAAGCCTGTGTTTGCCATGCTACCCGAACCTTTCCTCGATTCAAGTGCTCTGCATGCCAAGACCAAAATGCACAGCACATCTCGGCCTCATGTTTGCAGTCAAAATCTTTTCTCGATTTGAGCACTCTGCATGCCAAGACTGGAGCACACAAGGCACATCTCGGGCCCATGTTTACAATACAGCCTGAATCTTTTCTCGATTTAAGCACTTTGCATATTGAGACCAAAGCGCGCAAGGCATGTCTCGACCTTGTGTTTGTAGTTCAAACCTTTCCTCAGTTTGAGCACTCTACATGTCGAGACTGAAATACGCAGGGCATGTCTCGACCTCATGTTTCTAGCTCAAACCTTCTCTCAGTTCAAGTGCTCGATCTCATGTTTGCAATCCAAACCTTCCCTCGATTCGAGCACTCTACATGTTGAGATCAAAGCATGCAGGGCACATCTCAGATCAGTGTTTGCAATGCTATCCAAATCTTTCCTCGATTCAAGCACTCTACATGCCAAGACCAAAGCATGTCGGGCATGTCTCGGCCTCATATTTGCAGCTTGAACCTTCCCTCGATTCCAGCGCTCTACATGCTAGGATCCAAATCTCATACAAATTAATGAATAATTAAATAATTTTTAATATATAATTATATTTAGTTAATATAATTTAAATAAAAAATAATTTTTAGTAATGATATTAGCTATCGCTAATACCGTCGCTAATACTCATAATAGAAGAAGGATACCGTATAGGACTGAGGAATGGACTGGCATGTAGGAATTGAGGCACGAGGAGGCACAAGCGAGTAAGGACTGAGGCTCGAGGATGCAGCCACGAACGGGAGCTTGGGGAGGTGGGAAAGAGGGGAGTGGTGGGTCGGTCGGGATTTTGAGGAAGCGGGAGGAGGTCGAGGGTCCAAGGAGGCGGGCTGGGTGTGGCCGAGGAAAAACGGCCGGGGGAAGGCCGCCGGCCAAAAGAGGGAGGGGGTGTGTTGGATCCTGGTACCTCTCTAATACCAATTATTGGAGAGAAGAAGAACAAAGTAAATAGCTGGCACCTAGGACTTAAAGTTGAAACCAGAGAGAGAAGAGTAGAGAGTTTTAGGAAGAAAAGCACAATTGTATTCCACTCTATTGTAAAGATACAATATCTGAATTTATATATCCTAGGATTTCTGCTATACCACATGAATCCTAATAAATCCAAATCCTAGCTGAAAAACTTTTCTAAGCTAACTCAATACACGAAAGCACTCACCGAGCCCATGTACATATGTCTCACATGCTCTCATCCCTGTGGATCTGAACCCAACCCATACATAAGTTAGCCCTTTTATGACCTTATTGGTTCCGGCCTTAAGATCCTAGGATAAAAGCCTATCCTAGATCCAAATAGAAAATTTCGTCCAGTTCTGTTCGCCACCATCGAGCCAGCTCTGTCAGAAGCTGGGCTGGCTCAGCTGCATCTCATCCGAACCCTATCTTCTATCTGCTCGAGACAACCGGCTCGACTATGCCCTAAGCTGGCTCGATCTCAGTCCAAGCTGACTTGACTGCGTATTCAAGTCGGCCCACTTGTATGATAATCCCTTATCTTGACTGATTCTTCTCATGGTTTTATCCCTTTTTTCATCTTATGTTCCAGGTCTCAGAAGCACCTACCAAGCCTCTCAAGATCCTCACACCTAAACCTTGAGTCTGTGTAGGACTACACACTGCCTTCACCAAGGACAACTCCTATCCTAGTCCTAGGACTCACATCCATCCTAATCTCTTGAAGCCAACATCCTGGCTCCTCCTATGGCCTCCCAATGCTTGGGAGCACCATACCAAATTCTATAATCTCCACCTTGGTGTGCCCAAGCCTTGGCATACCTGGCAATGTTCTCCTGTACGAACCCACTATTGATGCACGTCCTGATAGCTACTTATGCACACCTTGCCACAGCCATTTTTCTTCAACTGTTGAGCTTTCTTTGAGGCCTTTGGAATGATCACCTCCACTGTTGAAGATCTTGGCTTGCTTCTATGCACCACCCTTGGAGTTGTAAGCACCCTTCTGCTTGGCAGCCGCATCAACTATCCTAGACTTTCCTGAAGAATTTACAGCAATTCTATGCCAGTGCCTGCTATATACCCTGACACGGTCTCCTCAAAACTTTGTCTATCCTCCTACACATGCTACTCGATCTGAAACTATGCATCTTTGGTGTTGGTGCTAGAATATTGGTCCTCTTGCACTCCACTCTGAACTCGTGTCAAAACTCTCTCTACTTGCAAAGCCACCTCTGTCCGGTGCTCCACCTAAAATCAAAGTCTTCTTGATGCCATAGAAGCTGACTCTATAATCGAGTCCCTCGAGGACAACCACTCAACGCTATACTATTGAGCCTACCACTGCACCTCGGACACCGTCGCTATCCCTTCGGATCCTCCACATTTCATAGATCTATTCGAAACCATCTCAGATACATTGCATCCCGCGGGCTCCTCTAAGACCACCAAGAGCTCATCCGACTCTTCACTTGCAGTGACTAAACCAATGGAATCTAAGTTTTCTCCTTCCTTGCACTTCTTCCAAAGGGGATATTCTCTCTTAAAGTGCACCCTGGAATAAGGCCTCCCGCAAGGAAGGCAAAGGGTTGTGATTGGTTGGGAAGAAGAGGAGTTGGATCACAGCTCACAAGAGTCTATAAATAAGACCCTGCGCCCAACCCTAATCCAATTGAGAAACCCCACGCCCCAAGGCTGCCTCTCCCCTCCTTCTCCATGCCATAGCTTCTTCTCCCCTTGCTCTCCACGTCCAAAAGGAGTTTTGGACTTAGGTTGGTGCGATTCAGATCAAAGAAAGGCGATCAAAAGCAAGAAGGCTGCGCTGCTGCAAAAGGACGACTGCAGATCTTCAAAAGAGTTTTGAAGATCCTCCAGATCAGATCCAGATCTGATTTTTGGAGGTGTGATAGAGAAGAAGAGGATCTCCAGATCCAACCCGAGTGGATACCGGTAGAGGCCAGGCGCTTGCGTGGCTAAGATCCAGAACCTTCCGCTGCAATCAGGATCATCTACAGGGTAATAGGATTACCCAAATCAGGTAAATTAAATTTGATTTAATTTATCTTTATTTTATTTTATTTATTAAAATAATAAGAATCAGATCTAAAACATATCAAGATCTGATTGAGATCAAGAGAAAAATTTTTGAAATATATCTCTTGATCTGATCAGATCTGAACGAACCTGGACCGGGAAATCAGGATTTCCCTTCAACTGGTATCAGAGCCATGGTTCTAAAATTGTTTAGATCTGATTTTAAATTTATTTTAATTAGAAAATAAAGTGATTTCAGATGTCACATGAGATGTGATCAGATCTGAAATCAAAAAAATTAAAATTAAATGATTTGGATCTAAGATTAGAAGATATGCATGACTAGTTCTAGAATAGAATAGTTCTATAGAATAGTTTTGCATGTCTTTGATTTAATCTGATTAAATCATATTTTAGATCTTCTTATTTACTATTTTTCTGATATTATATAAGTGTTATAATAACATCTAAATAAATAGCAAATAAAAATTATTTAATTTTAAATATCATATGAGATATGATTGATGCATGTCTAGACTAGTTGTAGAATAGTTCTACATAATTGTCTAGATTAGAATTTATTTTGATTAGATCAATTTAAATCTAATTTTTTAGATTATTATGAGATAATTTAGATCTGAAAATATGCATGATTTGATACATGAGATGTATGCAAAATATGCCATGATTAGATCTAAATTTATATATGAGATATATGATATAGATCTGATAACTGTTTTGTAGTATTTACATGTTCCTGATTAAGGCGTTCCTCTTGGCCGTCCGGTCATAAGAACGAAGAAGGGTTTAAAGGCCCTCTCTTCCCATTCGATGGGGTGTTCTTATGATGTGTAGGGGTGCTGCGTGTTCGTCCTTAATCAGAAACCCAAAACTTACTTTCTGCAAAACCCTAGATCCTGAAACCCTAGGATTTATTGTGCATATTTTGTTTATGAACCCTACTTAATTAAGAATTAAGTTTATGGAATATTAATTAGGTCTAAAATTGAGAATTTCAGATCTAAGACATATTTCATAATACTGGGTTCGGGCTTGGGTAGCTCAATTAGGTCTAAGCGGTTGATCAAACCGAATCAAGAGTTGGTTAGATGGGATCAACAATGCTTAAATTGACCAGCCTAATAGGATTAAGTCTGGGTCAAGATCGAGTCACGATCAAGCAAGACCTAATTAGGCTCAGAGGTTAGAGTCTGGATTGTAGGCTAACCCAATTGGTTCTGACTCAACAATTTGGTGTCTAAGGTAAGTTTGGCACAGACGACCGACTGGTTTTTAATTGGAAGCTACTCGACCTGAATGCGTTCTTGTACGAGTTAATGGCATATTCCTTCCACCGGTCTCACTTACCTGGCCATATCTGTTGACACAGTTCTGATCTGAGTGGTCAATAATCCGAGCTAACCCATGCCACTAGGTTAGTCATAATTGTTATGACTAAGCCAAGTCTAGTTTAATGAGACCTGAATCAATTCTCCCTAAGAAAAGATTAAGTCTGAGGTCTTCCACCATTGTAGATGTGCGGGCCCTTCCCGGGGTTGATTGTTCTCGGCTGGATACAGTGGCTCAGTTGCACCGGGAAGATGCAACCATGTCTATTAGGCATTGGATGCTATGGGCTGGAGGATGAGTTGGGCTCAATATTTCCGGATACGGTGAGAGACTCAATTAGGAACCCAGTCTATGCAAATGGTGGGTCTGACTTAACTAAGGAGTGGATCAATATTTCGGATACGGTGAGATTCATGAATTAGAGACCAAGTTTGGGTGCACCATGATTAGAGAATCATTGAACAAGAGTTGTTCACTCATTGGCTAACCCATCACCAATAACTGTTAGGTGAGGTGATGAGTCAGTTGGTGAGACCGCACCACCCACTAGAAATCATTAATCGTGGAGATTTTCGCATCTCTACAGAGGGAGTGTAGGGATCCGAGAAAATAGTGGGAGCTAATTTGTTTAAAAATAAAATCCCTAAACAAATTGGTCAAGTCAAAATTACAGTATCTAACTAGAATCTTTGACTCTCTACAGGAAAAATGTCTGCGTCCAACCCATTGGCACGTATCCTGGACACACATAGACTGACTGGACCCAATTATAAAGATTGGCTCAGGAACTACAAAATTGTTTTGGGTTCAGAGAAGTTAACCACATGTTTTGGACCAGGACCCTCCCACCTTACCAGCCCGTCCATCCTGTTGAACAGAGAGCGTCTCTGGAAAAATGGATTGACGAAAGATAATAAGGCCAGATATTACATGTTGGGCTCGATGTCTGATGAGCTCCAGCGCCAACATGAAGATATCGGGACTGCTCGCCAAATGTTGGCTCACCTGCAGGAGATGTTTGGTGAACAGAGTCGCGCAGCCAAATATCAAGTCACGAAATGACTTTTTAAGGCTAAGATGCGTGATGGGCAGTCAGTCCAAGATCACTGTCTGACAATGATCAAGGACATGGAAGAGCTTGAGAAGCTCGGTGTGAAGTTGGACTTGGATCTGCAGAACGATATTATTCTGCAATCCTTGACTGATGCATATGGGCAATTCATCATGAATTACCACATGCATAAACTTCAAAATTCCTTGGCCGAAGTTAATGAATATGCTGGTTACCGCTGAGCTTTCTATGAAAGGTTCTAAAGGCTCAGTTCTTGCTATGGAACGGACTTCTTCCAAAAGAAAGTCTTATGGAAAGAAAAAGAAGTCTGTGAAAAAGCAAAAGGTGGAAGGATCAAAGAAGAAGAAGGCAGAACCGAAGAAGAAGGCCGATGGCAAAGGAAAGTGTTTCCATTGCAACAGCGACGGCCATTGGAAGCGGAACTGCCCTACTTACCTGGCCACCCTGAAGAACAAGAAGGAAGGTCCTTCTGGAGGTATGCTCGTTATTGAGTCTAACCTTACGGTTTCTTCTGCATCCAGTTGGGTGCTTGACTCTGGTTCTAGTGCTCATCTGTGCACTTCTATGCAGGGTCTTGAGGATAGCAGGAGGCTGAGGGATGGAGACATGATCCTACGCATCGGTAATGGAGCAAGAGTTGCTGCAGTAGCCGTGGGAACATACCCTCTTCGATTACCATCTGGTTTAGACTTAGTTTTAAAAGACTGTTATTATGTGCCTGCAGCTAGCAGGAATTTGATTTCTGTTTCATGCTTAGCACAAGAAGGTTATGTGATCACCTTCTTTAAGGACCATTGTAACATTCTTTATGAAAGAAATAAAATTGCAAATGGTTTCCTTATTAATGGTCTTTATCAGCTACATATTGATGTACCTGTTTTAACTATCGAGCAAAACGTGAATGCCAAACGACCTAGGGATAGTCCAAACGACAGATATCTATGGCACCTGAGATTAGGTCATATAGCAGAAGATAGGATCAACAAATTGGAGAAAAATGGGCTATTGAGTCCATTGACTTTTGAGTCATATCCAACTTGTGAATCTTGTCTTCAAGGCAAAATGACTAAACTCCCTTTTGTTGGACATGGGGAGAGGGCCACAGATCTCCTTGCCCTAGTACATACTGATGTGTGCGGCCCATTTGATGTGCCGGCTAGAGGCAATTTTGTCTACTTCATTACCTTTACCGATGATCTGTCTAGGTATGGGTATGTGTATCTTATGAGACACAAGTCTGAAGCTTTTGAAAAGTTCAAAGAATTCAGACATGAAGTAGAAAAACAAACTGGAAAAACCCATTAAGGTTCTTCGATCAGATCGAGGAGGTGAATACCTTAGCCGGAATTCCTAGACTATCTTAAGGAAAAATGGCATAGTCTCTCAATGGACTCCACCAGGAACACCTCAACTCAACGGGGTTTCAGAACGGAGAAATCGGACTCTATTGGATATGGTTCGATCCATGATGAGCTTCACAGACCTCCCTGATTTTCTTTGGGGACATTCATTGTTAACTTCAATCTATCTACTGAATAGGGTTCCCTCTAAAACCGTTCCTACCACACCGTATGAGATATGGCACGGTAAGAAACCAAGTCTGAGTCATCTCAGAATTTGGGGTTGTCCGGCTCATGTCAAAAGACAACAAGCGGACAAGTTAGAGTTTAGGTCCTTTAGAGCTCGATTCATAGGATATCCTAAAGAGTCATTAGGATACTATTTCTACATTCCAGAAGACCACAATGTGATTGTGAGTCGACATGCCATCTTTCTTGAAAAATAGTTTATTCAAGATAGCGGCATTGGAAAGCAGATTAAGCTTGATGAGAAAGTCTCACAAGCAGAACGAGCTAAGGACCAAGTGGAACCAAATCAGGTTGAGCCAATAAGAACACTACCTCCTCCACCTCGTAGATCGGAAAGAGTTTTCCGTCCCCCTGAAAGATACTTAGGTATTATTTCAGAGGATGTAGAGGAAATGTTCCTCATAGGTAATGGTGCTCATGGTGATGATCCCAAAACCTACAACGAGGCGATATCAGATATCGACTCCGAGAAATGGCTAGAGGCAATGCAGTCAGAAATTGACTCGATGCACTCAAACCAAGTCTGGACCTTGGTAGATCCACCAGAAGGTATAGTACCTATTGGGTGTAAATGGATCTTCAAGAGAAAGATTGGTGCAGATGGGAATGTGGAGACATTCAAGGCTAGACTGGTGGCAAAAGGTTATAGTCAACGCGAAGGCATTGACTATCAGGATACCTTTTCCCCAGTAGCTATGCTAAAATCCATCCGCACATTGCTTGCCTGTTGCAGCCTATTTCGATTATGAAATATGGCAAATGGACGTGAAAACGGCATTCCTAAATGGATATCTTGAGGAAGATATCTATATGGAACAGCCGCTAGGTTTCACATCCAGTGATACTGATCACAAGGTTTGCAAGCTGCAAAGGTCCATATATGGACTTAAGCAAGCATCTCGGAGCTGGAACACTCGTTTCAATGATGTGATCAAAAAGTTTGGTTTCATCAAAAATGAAGAGGAACCATGTGTTTTCAAAAGGGTCAGTGGGAGCGCTGTTGTCTTCCTCGTATTGTACGTGGATGACATCCTCCTTATTGGGAATGATATTCCCATGTTGACATCAGTCAAGATGTGGTTGTCCAAGGAATTCTCCATGAAAGACCTAGGTGAAGCATCCTTTATTCTAGGAATTAAGGTCTATAGGGATAGACCGAATAGGATGCTAGGACTTTCACAGAAGATGTACATAGAGGAAGTACTAAAGAGGTTTAGTATGGAAAACTCTAAGAGGGGATTAATACCCTTCAGACATGGTATTCATCTTTCCAAGAAGATGTGCCCCAGCACACCTGAGGAAATAGAACGCATGAGCAAGATCCCTTATGCTTCTGCAATAGGGAGCCTCATGTATGCCATGCTATGTACACGACCTGATATAGCCCATGCTGTGAGTGTCACAAGCAGATATCAGTCAAATCCAGGTGAAGAACACTGGACTTCTGTGAAATGTATCCTTAAGTACTTGAGAAGAACTAAGGATATGATGTTGGTCTTTGGTAATGGAGAACTCCAAGTTCAGGGATACACAGACTCGGACTTCATGTCCGATATAGATGATCGAAAGTCGACATCTGGAAGTCTGTTTGTGTGCAATGGTGGAGCTGTCAGCTGGAAGAGTTCCAAGCAAACTGTGATAGCAGATTCCACCATGGAAGCAGAATATATAGCTGCATCAGAGGCTGCAAAGGAAGCATTCTGGTACAAGAAGTTTGCTGCAGAAATTGGAGTAATGCCATCAGATGCCATTCCTCTTTACTGCGACAACAATGGCGCCATAGCCCTTGCTAAGGAGCCGAGGTCTCACCAGAAAGTCCAAGCACATTGAGCGGCGATATCATCTCATCCGCGATTACCTTGAGAAAGGTTACGTTGAGGTCAAGAGAGTCAACTCCGCAGATAATGTGGCAGACCCACTTACAAAGCCGTTGGGCCAGCAGAAGATCGAAGCCCACCTTGAGAAGATGGGACTTAGACTTGTAGCCAATTGGCTTTAGGACAAGTGGGAGATTGTTAGATATATGTGCCCTAGAAGCCAGAATTGGCTGACACTTGTAATACACTTCTAGGGGCAAAATTATAATTTTGACTATAATTAATAAAATGGGTTATTTTCTATCACATATGTGTATTTAGTGTCTGTGATACATCCTTTGAGTTAATGGTAATGATAATTCATATTTTCAAGAGTTGAAAATTTAAGACATGAATAATCATTATTAACTCATAAACAGCTCCCGACCATAGGATCATCACGAGGATGGTGATTGATCCGGAAGGTTGGTGTACGATCGCTTCTCTTTAGTAGATGAGTCTTGAGTCTACGGTGTGGAGACACCGGAGCGAGAGTACAGGTACTCGTTAGAGAACGAGGGCACTGAGCGTGACCACCTCGAGTAGTCATTAGGGAGTCTACCTTCTCGTCAATGACTGACTCGATGCTGCAGTAGTGTGTCTGGTTCTTTGACCTGAGATGCATCGGCAGTTCACCTTGAGGGTGTTATAGTTTGACTACACCATTACTCGGTCTCCTAGCCATATGGAACCCTGAGGTGTATGTTGGCTATAGCATGTTCATTGTAGGAACTGGATTGCATCAAGATGGGAATCTATCTACCTCGGTGGTAGAGGAGCAGCCCTATGATGATCATGAGAATCAAGTCCAGAAATCCATGGCCATGGTAGAGTGAAATAATAGAAAGAGTTTCTATTTAGATTTTCACATTGGACTCGAATCGAATGATTACATCATATGACAGAGACTAGGGTTTGACGAGTTCACCTTAACCCTAATCTGATCGGGGCTCAAGATAGAAGAACTTGAATCACACAGGTAGCTGCACCAAGAGGTTCGCATTCAGCTCTGATGGGTTGCCACCATATACTGCTAGGTGTCACTGGTGGATTTTGGGAGCAATTAGAATGATTTAGATGATCGATCATTCTAGCTGTTCGAATCAGAAGAGTTCTGATCCATCGAAAGGAGTTTCGATGATGTCTATGATAGAGATCATGACATATCCCATTACCATACAGAACTGAACCTAACTGGGTCACACAAACAAGGGTTTGAATCTGGTGATCATCAATTGAACTGATCTAGTTCAATTGATCTGAATGAGATTCAATTAGGTTCAAGGAAATCGTGCTAGCACTCGATTGAACCTAACGTTCTTCTTTTACTATCATAAATAAGTTGTCCTGACTGAGCCAAAAGGAGTTTGTGCTCAATCAGAGGCCTTCATATGGTCTGACTGGAGGTTGTCCAAGTCAGAATAGGTTGTCTTATTTGTAAGACATTACCTGCCATTTTTGGTCACCTGCCATTTCTTGTTCTTTGACTTTGGTCAAAAGTCTACCTTTGACTGGTCAAACGTTGACCATTGACCCTTTGACTTTTGACCACATGTCATGCACCTATTGGAGAGCTGGTGGGGGCCTGTCCCCCTGCCAGAACCTGGCAAGGAGAAGGGCGCACGCCAAGGGTGGCGTGAGCCCAAGTTAGGAGGCGCCTAGGAGTCCTTGTTGGACAAGGACTCCACCTCCCTTTTGGATTCCAATCAGAGTTCTACTAAGAATCCAGTTTGACTGGTCTTAGGCGCCCTCTAAGGAGGAATCCAGGGGTCTCTATTCCAACCAATCAGATTTAGATCTGATTTCACAAAGGGTTGTGATTGGTTGAGAGGAAGAGGAGTTGGATCACAAGCTTAGTCTATAAATAAGACCCTGCGCCCAACCCTAATTCTAAGTGAATTGCAATTAGAAATTTCCCACGCCCCAAGGCTGCCTCTCCCCTCCTTCTCCATGCCATAGCTTCTTCTCCCCTTGCTCTCCACGTCCAAAAGGTGTTTTGGACTTAGGTTGGTGCGATTCAGATCAAAGGAAAGGCGATCAAAGCAAGAAGAAGGCTGCGCTGCTGCAAAAGGACGACTGCAGATCTTCAAAAGAGTTTTGAAGATCCTCCAGATCAGATCCAGATCTGATTTTTGGAGGTGTGATAGAGAAGAAGAGGATCTCCAGATCCAACCCGAGTGGATACCGGTAGAGGCCAGGCGCTTGCGTGGCTAAGATCCAGAACCTTCCGCTGCAATCAGGATCATCTACAGGGTAATAGGATTACCCAAATCAGGTAAATTAAATTTGATTTAATTTATCTTATTTTATTTTATTTATTAAAATAATAAGAATCAGATCTGAAACATATCAAGATCTGATTGAGATCAAGAGAAAAATTTTTGAAATATATCTCTTGATCTGATCAGATCTGGACGAACCTGGACCGGAAATCAGGATTTCCTTCAAGATCCGGGCCCAGGGGAACTAGTCATGCATATCTTCTTAATCTTAGATCCAAATCATTTAATTTTAATTTTTCTGATTTTAGATCTGATCATATCTCATGTGACATCTGAAATCACTTTATTTTCTAATTAAAATAAAATTAAAATCAGATCTAAACAATTTAGAACCATGGCTCTGATACCAGTTGAAGGGAAATCCTGATTTTCCGATCCAGGTTCGTCCAGATCTGATCAGATCAAGAGATATATTTCAAAAATTTTCTCTTGATCTCAATCAGATCTTGATATGTTTTAGATCTGATTCTTATTATTTTAATAAATAAAATAAAATAAGATAAATTAAATCAAATTTAATTTACCTGATTTGGGTAATCCTATTACCCTGTAGATGATCCTGATTGCAGCGGAAGGTTCTGGATCTAGCCACGCAAGCGCCTGGCCTCTACCGGTATCCACTCAGGTTGGATCTGGAGATCCTCTTCTTCTCTATCACGTCTCCAAAAATCAGATCTGGATCTGATCTGGAGGATCTTCAAAACTCCTTTTGAAGATCAGCAGTCGTCCTTTGCAGCAGTGCAGCCTTCTTCTTTTGATCGCCTTTCTTTTGATCTGGAACGCACCAACCAAAATCCAAAACTCTTTTGGACGTGGAGAGGAGAAGGAGGAGAAGTTTAGGCATGGAGGAAGAGGGGAGAGGCAGCCTTGGGGCGTGGGAAATCTCTATTCTAATTGCATTAGAATCTGAGTTGGGCGCAGGGTCTTATTTATAGACTAAGCGTGATCCAACTCCTCTTCCTCTCAACCAATCACAACCCTTTGTGAAATCAGATCTAAATCTGATTGGTTGGAATAGAGTCCCCTGGATTCCTCCTTAGAGGGTGCCTAAGACCAGTCAAACTGGATTCTTAGTAGAACTCTGATTGGAATCCAAAAGGGAGGTGGAGTCCTTGTCCAACAAGGACTCCAAGGCGCCTCCAACTTGGGCGCACGCCTAGGGTGGCGTGCGCCCTCCTCCTTGCCAGGTTCTGGCAGGGGGACAGGCCCCCACCAGTTCTCCAATAGGTGCGTGACACGTGGACAAAAGTCAAAGTGTCTATGGTCAACATTTGACCAGTCAAAGGTCAACTTTTGACCAAAGTCAAAGGACCAAAAATGGCAGGTGACCAAAAATGGCAGGTCATGTCTTATAAAATAAGACAACCTTCTCTAACTTGGACAACCTCCAGTTAGACCATATGAAGGCCTCTGATTGAGCACAAACTCCTTTGGCTCAGTCAGGACAACTTATTTGTGATAGTAAAAGAAGAACGTTAGGTTCAATCGAGTGCTAGCACGATTTCCTTGAACCTAATTGAATCTCATTCAGATCAATTGAACTAGATCAGTTCAATTGATGATCACCAGATTCAAACCCTTGTTTGTGTGACCCAGTTAGGTTCAGTTCTGTATGGTAATGGGATATGTCATGATCTCTATCATAGACATCATCGAAACTCCTTTCGATGGATCAGAACTCTTCTGATTCGAACAGCTAGAATGATCGATCATCTAAATCATTCTAATTGCTCCCAAAATCCACCAGTGACACCTAGCAGTATATGGTGGCAACCCATCAGAGCTGAATGCGAACCTCTTGGTGCAGCTACCTGTGTGATTAAGTTCTTCTATCTTGAGCCCCGATCAGATTAGGGTTAAGGTAAACTCGTCAAACCCTAGTCTCTGTCATATGATGTAATCATTCGATTCGAGTCCAATGTGAAAATCTAAATAGAAACTCTTTCTATTATTTCACTCTGCCATGGCCATGGGCTTCAGGACTTGATTCTCATGATTATCATAGGGCTGCTCCTCTACCACCGAGGTAGATAGATTCCCATCTTGATGCAATCCAGTTCCTACAATGAACATGCTATAGCCAACATACACCTCAGGGTTCCATATGGCTAGGAGACCGAGTAATGGTGTAGTCAAACTATAACACCCTCAAGGTGAACTGCCGATGCATCTCAGGTCAAAGAACCAGACACACTACTGCAGCATCGAGTCAGTCATTGACGAGAAGGTAGACTTCCTAATGACTACTCGAGGTGGTCACGCTCAGTGCCCTCGTTCTCTAACGAGTACCTGTACTCTCGCTCCGGTGTCTCCACACCGTAGACTCAAGACTCATCTACTAAAGAGAAGCGATCGTACACCAACCTTCCGGATCAATCACCATCCTCGTGATGATCCTATGGTCGGGAGCTGTTTATGAGTTAATAATGATTATTCATGTCTTAAATTTTCAACTCTTGAAAATATGAATTATCATTACCATTAACTCAAAGGATGTATCACAGACACTAAATACACATATGTGATAGAAAATAACCTATTTTATTGATTATAGTCAAAATTACAATTTTGCCCCTAGAAGTGTATTACAAGTGTCAGCCAATTCTGGCTTCTAGGGCACATATATCTAACACTTAAAGCATCTCTTGGACCCCTTGCTCCTCCTTCGCTGATCCTTCTTCTTTTCGTACCTGGGCCTCTCTGAAACCATGAGACCCTCCTAGAAGACCTTCCTCTTTGTCATCTATTTTCACTTCTCGTTGGACCTTAGCAGTGATACAATCTCCTCGTACACCAGCATCTCCTTACCATATAGCAACGTCATCACCAATGGATCGAAGCTCCCATGTAGCAAACATAACAGCAATAAACTTTTGTCCTCCTCTTTGAGATCCACTCCAATGTTGAGCAAATCCATGCTCATCCGATCGAATTGCTGAATATGTTCCGCAACATCCTTGCTCTCTTGCATCTGAAGGCTATACAATTGCTTTTTCAGCATCAACTTGTTGCACATATTCTTCTCCATGTACAATTGATGTAACCTCGACCATAAATCCTTGGGTGTCTTCTCTCCTAACATGCTATACAGCACCTCATTTGCCAGACAAGCTCTAATCGTGGCACATGCTCTTTTTTCTAAGGACACCCACTCCTTGTCTATCATCTTCTTCGGTCTATATTTCAAGGCCGAATCCAATCTCATCTAAACCAGCGGATCCTCCATCCTAACCTTCTACATCATAAAATTTTTTTTTCCATCAAATTTCTCAGATCCTACCTTTAACCTACTGTTCTTCATGATCATACGAATCAAAAATAGCAAATAGATGGATCTAAAAAAATACCTTGACTAGGGATGGTGGACAGTAGTCCTGTGATCTCTTTCTTCCTCACGAAGCTTGGAGAAATCTTTAGATCGGAACCTTACTGCTGGTCTCTACTAAAATCTGATCATCTTCCTCTTACATGCTCAATCAGGCTCTAATATCATTTGTTGGATCCTGATACCTCTCTAATATCAATTGTTGGAGAGAAGAAGAACAAAGTAGATGGCCGACACCTAGGACTTAAAGTTGAAATTAGAGAGAGAAGAGTAGAAAGTTTTAGGAAGAAAAGCTTAATTATATTCCACTCTATTGTAAAGATATAATACCTAGTTTATATACCCTAGGATTTCTGCTATACCACATGAATCCTAATAAATTCAAACCCCAGCTGAAAAACTCCTCTAGGCTAACCTAATATATGAAAGCACTCACCGAGCCCATGTACATATGTCTGACATCCCTCTGGATCTGAACCCGACCCATACATGAGTTAGCCCTCTTAAGATCTTATTGGTCCAGACCTTAAGACCCTAGGATAAAAGCCTATCCTAGATCCAAATAGAAAATCTCATCCAATTCTGTTCGCCACCGTCGAGCCAGCTCTATCAAGAGCTGAGCTAGCTCGACTACATCTCGCTCGAATTCTGTCTTCTGTCTGCCTGAGACAACTGGCTCGATAGCATATCCAAGCCAGCCCGCCTGTATGTCAGTCCCTTATCTTGACTGATTCTTCTCCTGACTTTGGTCCCTTAGTCTATCTTGTGTCCTAGATCTCCGGAGCAGCTACCAAGCCCCTCAAGGTTCTCATATCTGAATCTCGAGTTCATGCAAGGCTACATGCCATCTTCACTTAGGATAACTTTGGTCCTAGCCCTAGGACTCGCACCCATCCTAGTCTCCTAGAGCCAACATCCTGGCTCCTCCTGTGACCTTGCAAGGCTTGGAAGCACTATACCAAATCCTACAAGGTGATGGATAAACCAAAGGGTCAGGGCTTTGGAGAGGCAGAAGGCGGTCAGATGTTCGGGGAGGGAGGCAGGAGGTGGTCGAGGGGACAGAGGGGGTGGTGGAAGAACCAAATGGTGGGGGAGAGGAGGGTGGTGGGTTAGGTTTCGAGGAGGCAAGAGGAGGCCAGAGGCTCGGGGAGGGGGGCCGAGTGCAGTCGAGGGGAGATGGCCGGGAGGAAGCCATCAGTTAAGGGAGAGAGTGTTAGATATGTGTGCCCTAGAAGCCAGATTAGCTGACACTTGTAATATACTTCTAAAGGCAAAATTATAATTTTAACTATAAATAATAAAAATGAATAATTTTCTATCATAGTGTGTATTTGAAAGTGTCTGTGATACATCCCTTGAGTTAATAGGTAATGATAGTTCATATTTTTAAGAGTTGAAAATTTAAGACATGAATTTTTATTATTAACTCATAAAATGCTCCCAATCGTAGGATCATCATGAGAATGGTGATTAATCTAAAAGATTGGTGTACGATCGCTTCTTTTGGATAGATGAATCTTGAGTCTATGGTGTAGAGATACCGGAGTGAGAGTACAAGTATTCGTTAGAGAATAAGGGCACTGAGCGTGACTACCTCAAGCCGTCATGAGGAAGTCTACCTTCTCGTCGATGACTAGCTTAAAGCTATAGTAGTGTGTCTAGTTCTTTGACCTGAGGTGCATCGGCAGTTCACCTTGAGGGTGTTATATTTTGATTACATCAGAACTCGATCTCCTAGCCATTCAGAATCTCGAGGTGTATGTTGGCTATAGCATGCTCATTGTAGAAATTGGATTGCACCAATAAGGAATCTATCTACCTCGGTAAATGAGGAGTAGCCCTATGATGATCATAAGAATCAAGTCCATAAGCTCATGGCCATGGCAGAGTGAAATAATAGAAAGAGTTTCTATTAGGATTTTCACATTAGACTTGAATCGAATGATTACTTCATATGACGGATATTAGGATTTGATGAGATTACCTTAACCCTAATCCGATCGGGGCTCAAGATAGAGGAACTAAATCACACGAGTAACTGCACTGAGAGGTTTGCTTTCAGTTCTAATGGATTGCTACCATATGCTGTTAGGTGTCACTGGTAGATTTTGGAAGTAATTAGAATGATTTGGATGATTGATCATACTAGTTGTCTGTATCAGAAAAGTTTTGATCCATCGAAAGGTATTTCGATGATGTCAATAATAGAGATCACGACATATCCCATTATCATATGGAACTGAACCTAACTGGATTACACAAATAAGGATTTGGATCAGTATATCATCAATTAGATTAATTCAGTTTAATTAATTTGAATAAGATTCAATTAGGTTCAAGAAAATCATGCTAGCACATGATTAAGCTTAATGTTCTCCTTTAACAATCACTAAAGCTTGTCTTGACTAAGCTAAATGTGTTTTGGCTCACTCAGAAATCTTTACGTAGTCTGACTGAAGCTTGTTCATGTCAGAAAAGAGTTATCTTAATTTATGAGATAAATTTGAGACCACACCTGCCATTTTTCGTCACCTACTAAATCTTGTCTTCGGACATTGATCAAATGTTGACCTTGGATACTTAGACATCTGTCCATGTGTCATGCACCCATAGGAGAGAATCTGGGGACTTATCCTCCTGCTAAAAAGCAAATAGAAAAGGGGCACACACTTAGGGAGGCATGCCCTCCATGAGGATAGAAGATGGAGTCCTATATAGATGGGACTCCAGTTGCTTCAAAGAATTAAATTAGATGGTGCCAAGAAGACTTGTTTGACCTAGTCTTGACACCACCTAAGGAGAGTTTTGAGGGTCCCTAATTTGACTAGATCAGATGATGTCATCCCACTATTCAGATTTAGATCTGATTGCACAAAGGACCATGATTGGCTAGGATGATGTGGCACTACATGGCACAGTAGGGTCTATATAAATCCTATCTGCACCTAGAATTCAGGAATTCTACCTTTAGCCCATGCCATATAGTCCCTCTCTCTCCTTCTCCATGCCACCCTCTGATCCTCTCTCTCCTCTCTATGCCCAAAGGACTTTGGGCATGAAGAAGGTGCGATCCAAGCAAGTGAAAGTGCCAGGAGAGGAAGAAGGCAGCACTGCTGCAAGAGACAACGACTATTCTTCAAAAGCCATTTTGAAGACCTTCAAGATCAGATTCGGATCTAATATTTGGAGGATTGATTGAGATGAAGAAGATCTATAGATGTTATCTAAATGGTTACTAGTAGAGGCCAGGCACTTACGTGGCTACATCCAGAACCTCAGGCATACATCAGGATCATCGCAAGATAATTGGATTACCCAAAATAAAGGTATAATTAAATTAGATTTAATTTTTTATCTTTATTTTTATTTTTATTATTAGATTAATAAGATTATATCTAAGAAATTTTATATCTGATTAGGATCTTAGAGAAAAAAAATTTTGAAATATTCCTCCTGATCCAATCAGATTTGTACGAATATGATACAGAAAATAAGTTTTTTCCTTCAACTGGTATCAGAGTCAAGTTTCATAATTCATTAGATCTGATTTTAATTTATTTTTAATCTAATAATTAGATGATTTTAGATATCATATTAGATGTGATTAGATCTAAAATTAAAAAATTAAAAATTAAATAATCTAGATCTAAGATATATGAGATGCATGACTAGACTAGGAATAGAATTATTCTATGTGTAGTCTAGCATGATCATAATTTTAATTTGATTAATTATAATTTTTAGATCTATTTACTTACTATTTTTTGATATTATAAATATTATAATTAAATCTAAAAAATAAAAAAATAAATTTATTTAATTTGTTCATATGAGATATGATAGATGCATGTTTAGACTAGTTGTATAATAGTTCTACAAAATTTTCTAAAATAAATTTTAATTTGATATGATTAAATTTAAATCTTATTTTTTATATATTTATGAGATAATTTAGATCTAAAAATATGCATGATATGATATATGAGATGTATGCAAAATATGTTTTTAGTTAGATTAATTTTTATATATGTGATATATGATATAGATCTAACTAGTTTTGTAGATTTATCATATTTTTGATTAAGACATTTTCCTTGACCGTCCGATCATAAGAATGAAGTAGGGTTTAAAGACCCTCTCCTACCATTTGATGGGGTGTTCTTATGGTGTGTAGGGGTGCTACGCATTCGATCTTAATCAAAAATTAAAACTTATTTTCTACAAAATCTTAGATCTAAAAATCCTAGAATTTTATATACATATTTTGTTTATGAACCCTAAACTTAATTGAGAATTAAGATTATAAAATATATTATATCTAAAATTAAAAAATTTTAGATCTAAGACATATTCATAAAATTGGGTTCGGGCTTGGGTAGCTCAATTAGGTCTAGCGGTTGATCAAACTGAATCAAGAGTTGGTTAGGTGGGATCAAGAGTTCTTTGATTGACCAGCCTAATAGGATTAAGTCTGGATCAAGATCGAGTCACATAAGTGATAGATCAAGTTAAGACCTAATTAGGCTCAATGGTTAGAGTCTGGATTATAAGCTAACCCAATTGATTCTGGCTCAACAATTTGGTGTCTAAGGTAAGTTTGGCAGATATGATCGATAGATTTTTAATTGGAAGCTACTCAACTCGAATGCGTTCTTATCGAGTTAGTTGAAGGGACATCCTGATTTCCCGGTCCAGGTTCATTCAGATCTAATCAGATCAAGAGATATATTTCAAAAAATTTTTTCTTGATTCCAATCAGATCTTGATATATTTCAGATCTAATTCTTATTATTTTAATAAAATAAAATTAAAAGATAAATTAAATCAAATTTAATTTATCTAATCTGGGTAATCCTATTATCCTGTTGATGATCCTATTTGCAGTGGAAGGTTCTGGATCTTAGCCACGCAAGCACCTGGTCTCTACCGGTATCCACTCAGGTTGGATCTGGAGATCCTCTTCTTCTCTATCACGCCTCCAAAAATCAGATCTAGATCTGATCTAAAGGATCTTCAAAACTCTTTTGAAGATGAGCAGTCGCCCTTTGCAGCAGTGCAGCCTTCTTACTTTTGATCGCCTTTCTTTGATCTGAATTGCACCAACCAAGGTCCAAAACTCCTTTTGGATGTGGAGAGCAAAGGGAGAATGTGGTTTGGCATGGAGAGGGAGGGGAGAGGTAACCTTGGGGTGCGACGAAACTATGATCTCATCATATGTCTATATATATTGCAATCTGAGTTGGGTACAGGGTCTTATTTATAGACTAGCTGTGATCCAACTCCTCTTCTTCCCAACCAATCACAACCCTTTGTGAAATCAGATCTAAATCTGATTGGTGGAAATAGAATCCCCTGGATTTCTCCTTAGAGGGTGCCTAAGACCAGTCAAAGTTGGTTTTAGGTAGAACTCTAATTGAAATCCAAAAAGGAGATGGAGTCCTTGTCCAACAAGGACTCCTAGGCGCCTCCAACTTGGGCACATGCCTAGGGTGGCATGCGCCCTTCTCCTTGCCAGGTTCTGGCAGGGGGACAGGCCCCCACCAGCTCTCTAATAGGTGCATGACATGTGGTCAAAAGTCAAAGTATCAATGGTCAATGTTTGACCAGTCAAAGGTAGACTTTTGACCAAAGTCAAAGAACAAGAAATGGCAGGTGACCAAAAATGGCAGGTAGTGTCTTACAAATAAGACAATCTTTTTTGACTTGAACAACCTCCTGTCAAACCATATGAAGGCCTCTGTTTGAGCACAAACTCCTTTGGCTCAGACAGGACAACTTATTTATGATAGCAAAAGAAGAACGTTAGGTTCAATCGAGTGCTAGCACGATTTCCTTGAACCTAATTGAATCTCATTCAGATCAATTGAACTAGATCAGTTCAATTGATGATCACCATATTCAAACCATTGTTTGTGTAGAGAGTATGATGTCATCGCCGTACAAATAACGCAGGAAGACAACAGCGCTCCCACTGACCTTTTGAAAACACATGGTTCCTCTTCATTTTTTAATGAAACCAAACTTTTTGATCACATCATTGAAACGAGTGTTCCAACTCCGAGATGCTTCTTAAGTCCATATATGGACCTTTGCGCTTGCAAACCTATATGATCAAGCATCACTGGAGTTGAAACCTAGCGGCTGTTCCTATAGATATCTTCCTCAAGATATCCATTAAGAACAGTTGTTTTCACGTCCATTTGCCATATTTCGTATGAAATACAGGCGCAACATAGCAAGCAATGTGGCGGATGGATTTAGCATAGCTACTAGAAAAAGGTATCCTGATAGTCTATGCTTCAGCGTTGACTATACCTTTTGCCACAAATCTACCTTGAAATGTCTCCACATTCCCTGCTGCACCAATCTTTCTCTTGAAGATCCATTTACATCCAATAGGTATATACCTTCTGGTGGATCTACCAATCCAGACTTGGTTTGAGTGCATCGATCAATTTTGACTATTGCCTCTAGCCATTTCTAGAGTCTATATCTGATATCGCCGTGTTATAGGTTTTGGGATCATCTCACAATGACACCATTACCTATAGAACATTTTTCTCTACTCCTTGAAACAATACCTTATTCAGGAGATGGAACTCTTTCGATCTACGAGGGTGGAGGAGTAGTGTTCTATTGGCTCAACCTGATTTTGGTTCAATTGATCTTAGCTATTCTCTTGTGAGATTTTCCTCATGCAAGCTTGAATTCTTTTTTTCAATGCCCGATCTTGAATAAACTATTTTTTAAGAAAGATGGCATGATCGACTCCAACAATCACATTGGTGGTCTTCTGAGATGTAGAAATAGTATCCTAATACTCTTTAGGATATCCTAGAAATCGAAGCTCTGAAGGAACCTAAATTCTATTTGTCCGCTTGTTGTCTTTTGACTGAGCTGGAACAACCCCAATTTGAGATGACTCAGACTTGGTTTCTTACTGCATATCTCAACGATGGTGTGTAGGAACGATTTTAGAGGGAACCTATTCAGTATAGATTGAAGTTAACAAGAGTAATCCCAAAGAAATCAGGAGGTCTTGAAGCTCATCATGGATCGAACTATATCTAATAGGGTCTGATTTCTCATTCTGAAACCCCATTGAGTTGAGGTTCCTGGTGGAGTCCATTGAGAGCTATGCATTATCCTTGAGATAGTCTAGAAATTTCTTGCTAAGGTATTCACCTCCTCGATCTGATGAAGAATCTTAATGGATTTTTGTTTGTTTTTTCACTTCATAGTCTAATTCTTTAACTTTTCAAGGCTTCAGACTTGTGTCTCATAAGATCACATACCCATAACTAACAATCATCGATAAAGGTATGAAGTAGACAAAATTACTCCTCTAGCCGGCACATCAATGGGCCGCAACATCGTATGTACTAGGCAAGGAGTATCTGTGGCCCTCTCCCCATGTCCTACAAAGGGAGTTTAGTCATCTTTGGCCTTGAAGATAGGATTCACAATTGGATAATGACTCAGAAGTCAATGACTCAATAGCCATTTTTTCTCCAATTTGTTGATCCTATCTTCTGCTTATGACCTAATCCTAACCGGCCATAGATATCTGTCGTTTGGACTATCCTGGTCATTGTGGCATTTACGTTTTGCTCGATAGTTAGAACATGGTACTCAATATGTAGCTGATACAACCCATTAATAGGAAACCATTTGCAGTTTTATTTTCTTTCATAAGAATGTTCAAATGGCTCTTAAAGAAGGTTTGATACATACCTTCTTGTGCTAAGCATGAAAACAGAAATCAATTCTGCTAGCTGCAGGCACAAAATAACAGTCTTTCAAAACTAAGTTCAAACCAGATGGTAATCGAAGAGGGTATGTTCCACGGCTACTGCAGCAACTCTTGCTCCATTCCAACGCGTTAGGATCATGTCTCATCCCTCAGCCTCCTGCTATCTTCAAGATCCTGCATGGAAGTGCACAATGAGCATAAAGACAAGTCAAGCACCCACTGGATGCAGAAGAAACGTAAGGTAGACTCAATACCGAGCTACCTCCAGAGGGACTTCCTTCTTGTTCTTCAGGTGGCAGGTAAGTAGGGCAGTTCCGCTTCCAATGGCCGTCGCTATTGCAATGGAAACACTTTCTTTTGACACGGCCTTCTTCTTCGGCTTGCTTCTTTCTTCTTTTGATCTTCACCTTTTGCTTTTTCACAGACTTCTTTTTTCTTTCAATAAGATTTCTTTTGGAAGAAGTCCGTTCATAGCAAGAACTAAGCCTTTAGAACCTTTCATAGAAAGCTCAGCGGTACCAACATATTCATTAATTCGGCCAGGAATTCTGAAGTTTATGCATGTGGTATTCATGATGAAATTGCCCTATGCATCAGTCAAGGATTGTAGAATGATATCATTCTGCAGGTCCAAGTCAACTTCACACCGAGCTTCTCAAGCTCTCCATTTCCTTGATCATTATGACAGTGATCTTGGACTGACTGCCATAGCGCATCTTAGCCTTAAAAGTCATTTTAGTGATTGATATTTGGCTGTGCGACTCTGTTCACCAAACATCTCTGCAGGTGAGCCAACATTTGGTGAGCAGTCGATATCCTCATGTTGGCGCTGGAGCTCATCAGACATCGAGCCAACATGTATATCTGGCTTGTTATTTCGTCAATCCATTTTTTCGGAGACGCTCTCTATTCAGATGGACGGGCTGGTAATGTGGGAGGGTCCTGGTCAAAACATGGGTTAACTTTCAGAACCCAAAAATTTTGTGTTCTGAGCACATCTTTATAATTGGGTCTGGTCAGTCTATGTGGTGTAGGATAGTGCAATGGGTTGGACGCAGATTTTTCCTGTAGAGAGTCAAAGATTCTAGTTAGATACTATAATTTTGACTTGACCAATTTGTTTTAGGGGTTTTATTTTAAACAAATTAGCTCCCATATTTTCTTCGATCCTACACTCTCTGTAGAGATGCAAAAATCTCCACGATTAATGATTTCTAGTGAGGTGGTACGGTCTCACCAACTGACTCATCACTCTACTAACAATTATTGGTGATGGGTTAGCCAATGAGTTTGAACAACTCTTGTTCAATGATTCTCTAATCATGGTGCACCCAAACTTGGTCTCTAATTCATGAATCTCACCGTATCCGGAATATTGATCCACTCCTTAGTTAAGTCAGACCCACCATTTGCATAGATTGGGTTCCTAATTGAGTCTCTCACCGTATCCAGAATATTGAGCCAACTCATCCTCAGCCATAGCATCCAATGCCTAATAGACATGGTTGCGTCTTCTGGTGAACCTGGACCGCTGTATATCCACGAGAACAATCAACCCGGGAAGGGCCCGCACATCTACAATGGTGGAAGACCTCAGACTTAACTTTTTCTTAGGGAGAATTGATTCAGGTCTCATTAAACTAGACTTGGCTTAGTCATAACAATTATGACTAACCTAGTGACATGGGTTAGCTCGGATTATTGACCACCTCAGATCAGAATTGTGTCAACAGATATGGCCAGGTAAGTGAGATCGGTGGAAGGAATATGCCACTAACTCGTACAAGAACGCATTCAGGTCGAGTAGCTTCCATTAAAAATCAGTCGGTCGTCTATGCCAAACTTACCTTAGACACCAAATTATTGAGCCAGACCAATTGGGTTAGCCTATAATCCAGACTTAACCTCTGAGCCTAATTAGGTCTTACTTAATCGTGACTCGATCTTGACCCAGACTTAATCCTATTAGGCTGGTCAATTTAAGCATTGTTGATCCCATCTAACCAACTCTTGATTCGGTTTGATCAACTGCTTAGACCTAATTAAGCTACTCAAGCCCGAACCCAGTATTATGAATATGTCTTAGATCTAAAATTCTTAATTTTAGACCTAATTAATATTTCATAAACTTAATTCTTAATTAAGTAGGGTTCATAAACAAAATATGCACAATAAATCCTAGGGTTTCAGGATCTAGGATTTTGCAGAAAGTAAGTTTTAGGTTTTTGATTAAGGATGAATACGCAGCACCCCTACACATCATAAGAACATCCCATCGAATGGGAAGAGAGGGCCTTTAAATCCTTCTTCGTTCTTATGACCGGACGGCCAAGAGGAATGCCTCAATCAGAAACATTCAATACTACAAAATAATATCAGATCTATATCATATATCTCATATACAAAGTAGATCTAATCATGGCATATTTTGCATACATTTCATGTATCATAATCATGCATATTTTTAGATCTAAATTATCTCATAATAATCTAAAAAATTAGATTTAAATTGATCTAATCAAAATAAATTTTAATCTAGATAATTATGTAGAACTATTCTACAACAAGTCTAGACATGCATCAATCATATCTCATATGATATTCAAAAATTAAATAATTTTATTTACTATTTTTTAGATATTATTATAATACTTATAATATCAGAAAATAGTAAATAAAAAGATCTAAAACATGATTTAATCAGATTAAATCAAAAAATATGCAAGATATTCTATGAACTATTCTATTCTAGAACTAGTCATGCATATCTTCTAATCTTAGATCCAATTATTTAATTTTATTTTTTTAATTTTAGATCTGATCACATCTCATGTGACATCTGAAATAAATTATTTTTTAATTAAAATAAATTTAAAATTAGATCTAAACAATTTAGAACCATGGCTCTGATACCAGTTGAAGGGAAATCCTGATTTCCCGGTCCAGGTTCGTTCAGATCTGATCAGATCAAGAGATATATTTCAAAAATTTTTCTCTTGATCCCAATTAGATCTTGATATATTTCAGATCTGATTCTTATTATTTTAATAAAATAAAATTAAAAGATAAATTAAATCAAATTTAATTTATCTGATCTGGGTAATCCTATTACCCTGTTGATGATCCTGTTTGCAGCGGAAGGTTCTGGATCTTAGCCATGCAAGCGCCTGGCCTCTATCGGTATCCACTTGGGTTAGATCTAGAGATCCTCTTCTTCTCTATCACACCTCCAAAAATTAGATCTGGATCTGATCTGGAGGATCTTCAAAACTCTTTTGAAGATGAGCAGTCATCCTTTGCAGCAGCGCAACCTTCTTACTTTTGATCGCCTTTTTTTGATCTGAATTGCACCAACCAAGGTCCAAAACTCCTTTTGGACGTGGAGAGCAAGGGGAGAAGGTGGTTTGGCATGGAGAGGGAGGGGAGAGGCAGCCTTGGGGCGTGGAGAAACTATGATCTCATCATATGTCTATATATATTGCAATCTGAGTTGGGTATAGGGTCTTATTTATAGACTAGCTGTGATCCAACTCCTCTTCTTCCCAACCAATCACAATCCTTTGTGAAATCAGATCTAAATCTGATTGGTGGAAATAGAGTTCCCTGGATTCTTTCTTAGAGGGCGCCTAAGACCAGTCAAAGTTGGTTTTAGGTAGAACTCTAATTGGAATCCAAAAAGGAGATGGAGTCCTTGTCCAACAAGGACTCCTAAGCGCCTCCAACTTGGGCACACGCCTAGGGTGGCGTGCGCCCTTCTCCTTGCCTGGTTCTAGTAGGGGGATAAGCCCCCACCAGCTCTCCAATAGGTGCATGATATGTGGTCAAAAGTCAAAGTATCAATGGTCAACGTTTGACCAGTCAAAGGTAGACTTTTGACCAAAGTCAAAGAACAAGAAATGGTAGGTGACCAAAAATGGCAGGTGTGTCTTACAAATAAGACAACTTTTCTTAACTTGGACAACCTCCTGTCAGACCATATGAAGGCCTCTGTTTGAGCACAACAAAACTCCTTTGGCTCAGACAGGAAACAACTTATTTATGATAGCAAAGAAGAACGTTAGGTTCAATCGAGTGCTAGCACGATTTCCTTGAACCTAATTGAATCTCATTCAGATCAATTAAAC